>RJWT010018348.1:0-18897 GCA_004365215.1 Cuniculus paca
TAAAATAATAGGTAATGTTTAGGACAATGATATTAACCTAGATTATGAAAAAAGGGAAGCATGTTGCAAAATCTAACCTTCCTCACTACAACATTTACACAGGGTGCTGTACAACCAAGATATAAACTCTTCTTATTTTATGCCTCAGTGGATTCGAGGTTGCTTGTTACTGCAGCATAAACCAGTGTGTCCTAATTAAAAGACATTATATCTACTTGTATGAATTGATGGATAATTTAGCTTATAATAGAATCATTTCCTTCAGAACTTCAAAGGCATCTTTCATTGTCTGGCTTCTAATGCTGCCAAAGAGAAGTATGATGGTATTCTTACAACTGATCCTTTTTATATGATCTATCCTTTTTTCCCCTCCCTTTGGTAATTTTTTGGAGCTTTCTTTATTCTCATTATTCTTTGACTTCATAATGGTGCAACTGATTGTGGAGTTTTTTATAATCACTGTGTATGCACTTGATGAAATCTCTAACTTGCACATTACACAATGCATATATCCATAAAAATATAATATTGTTCCCTCTCCATAAAAATTCCTCTGCTTTAAATGCCAGCTTTAAAAACCCTACAATTGCTACAGAGTATAGACTTCAGAACAATTGGGTCTCAGAATAAGAGACAACATTACTTATTTCAACGAATGAACAGAAATTCTACAATTTATTCATCATTTGCTTTGATGGAAAAATATCAGTTTCCTCATATGATGATTCTAAATGTGATGCTTATTAAATTATAAATAAGGTTGGTTTCCTTTAGAGAGGACAACCTACAAGAGATCGGCCTAAAACAATAGACTTCACAATTTTTAAAAGAATTGGAGATTGATCAATTTAAGAAGAGACAAAGGGTCTGTTTTACAAGAGTACCAAAAAAAAATACTTAGGCATCAATTTAACAATAAAAAGATCTCTATACTGAAAACTGTGATATTCTGAAAAAGGAGATCAAAGAGGATATCAGAAAATGGAAAGGTATCTCTTGCTCTTGGGTAAGAAAAACCAGCATAGTGAAAATGGCCATACTTTCAAAATTGCTATGCAGATGTAATGCAATCTCAATCAAAATATCATTAGCATATCTCACAAAACTAAAGAAAACAATCTTAAAATTCATCTGGATCAAAAAGAGACCTAGAATATCAAAGTAAATTCTGGGCAACAAAGGCGAAGCAGAGAGCATCACAGTTTCTGACTTGAAATTATACTACAGAGCTACTGTGATAAAACCAGCATGGTATTGCCAAAAAACAGATATGAGGATCAGTGGAACAGATCTGAAGATGCAGAAACAACTCCAAATACACTCAACCACCTTATCCTGACAAAGGGGCCAAACACCCTCACTGGAAGAAAGATAGCCTCTTTAATGAAAATGCTGGAAAAATTGGCTTTCCACATGCTGTAGATGAAATTAGACCCATGTCTCTCATCATGCACTAAACTAAAATCTTGAAGGATTGAAGATCTGAATATTATATCAGAAACCCTAAATCTGCAAAGACCTCATGAACAAACCCCAGACTTCAAGGGAAATATTACAAAGAATCAACAACTGGGAACTCATCTTATTAAAAAAGCTTTTGCAAAAAGAAATCATCAACTGAGTGGAAAAAATATTTTGCCAGCTATTCCTCAGACAAGGGACTAATATATGGAATATATGAAGAACTAAAAAAAAATCAGTCCCCCAAACTTAGACACCCAATCTAAAAATGGGCATCTGAAATGAATAGATACTTCTAAGATGAAGAAATAGAAATGGCAAATAAATATACGACAAAATGTTCAGTATCACTGGTCCTTCAAGAGATGCAAATTAAAGCAATGCTGAGTTTCCACCTCACTCCAGAAAGAATGTCTATTATCAAGAAATCAACCAATAACAAATGCTGGTAGGGATGTGGGGAAAAAAGAAATGCTTCTCCATTGTTGGTGGGAATGTAGACAGGTGGAGATTCCTCAAAAATCTAAAAATAGAGGTCACATTTGACCCAGTTATTCCCCTTCTTGGTATCTTCCAGAAAGAATTAAAAACCTCATACCACAGTGATTTATGCACACCCATGTTTATAGTGGCACAGTTCGTAATAGCTAAATCTTGGAAACAGCCATAATTCCCATCAACTGATGAATGGATAAAGATGTATTTTTTTATATAAAATGGATTTCTATGCAGCCATAGAGAAGGATAAAATTGACACATTTTTTGGTAAATGAATGGACTTTGAGTCCATACTCTTAAGTGAAATAAATCAAACTCACATATGTAAATATTCCATTGTTTCTCTAGTATGAGAAACTGAAAGTAAATAAGTACCAAAACATATACTAGATATTATGAAATAGGAAAAATATGCTGAAATGAGAATAGGAAATAGGGAGGGATAGGTGGAAATAAAGGAAAAGAAAAAACTGAGAAAAGAAGGAAAAACAGAAATAGAATGTTTGTAAATAAGAAGGGGAAGGGAGATTGAAGGAAACATATGGGAATGGGAAAAAAGGGAATTAAGGTAAGTCATGTACAGTGGCCAAATTCCTATGATGAAAGTGAACATTATATAGATTTAAAATGTACCAACAAACTTAACTCTGTGTCTCTGACAGTGTTTCCAGGACAGTAGGTTCCTGACTCACAAACATTTGAGTTCTGAACTTTCACAGATAGGAAAGAACCTCACATCTGAACATTTGTAGATGTGAACAGATTGCAGGGGCAGCTTACGTGTCTGCTGCCACATTGTCACAGGTGTTCCACTGTGTGTTTGCTGTACAGTAAATAGTAATAGTAGCACAGTGGTCAGTGACTTACTGGGTTTGTGTGCATGTTTGGTATTTTATGCTTTACATTGTATATCTGTGTCAAAGGTGTGTAAGATTGACTTTGTTGGACTTATGAACAAGTTCAATTTATGAATAATCTCCTGGGAGGGAACTTGCTGGTAACTTGTTACTACACTTGAAATGATAGGCTAAATAAAGCAGGTATCCCTCCCCAATGCAGGTGGACATGGCCCAATATGCACAGGGTTTTCCCAGCTCTCCAGCTTGTAGGTGGAAGATCATGAAACCCCCTGAGTTATGTAACCATACAAGCCAATTCCTACAGTATCATTCTATTTATCCGTCAGTCTTAGTTACTTTCTCATCACCAGGACAAAATACTTAAAATTTTGAACTTAAAGGAGGAGAGGTTTATTTGGGTTTTAAGAAGCTTCAGTCCATAGTCAGCTGGCTCTAACACAGAAAGCCATGATAGGAAGGCCCTGTAGGAAGAAAGGTGCTTACATGGTGGCTCAAATAGAGAGCAAAGTAAGAAGCTGGAGAGGGGGATACACCCTTCCATGTCACACTCCCAGTGACTCACCCTTCTAGCAGACCCCACTGTGGGAGCCAGGATTGAAAAAATATATATGAAGCACTTTGCATCTAGGCTGTAAATGTGGACATCTTGAAAAGTCAGTTGAGGACTCTACAGATGGAGTGTGGCATGGCTTGGAATGGGGTCATAGCCTTGTAACTTGTAAGGGTGTAAACAGATTTTCTGTGCTGTTTCCCAAGCTGTCCCCAACACTATCAGTTTAAATGGAACATGTTCCTTCCTTGAACTATCTTTTGAACTCCTTTCTCATAATATGCCTTTTGTTCTCTTTTAGTATAGGACATCTGTGTTCTTGTTAGATATCTAAGACAGTATGCTTTTTCAATGAACAGAGTGATCTTTAACCATCTCCTTACGTCACGTCTTTTTTTTTCTTCATATGACACGAGTCATCGGAGATCATCGCCATCATCCCCAGTACTGATTAGGAAGCCCCAATATTAATTGGTGATCTAAACCCACCTACTAATATCATGTTCAACTCTGAACTCTTCAGTGGGTTAATTCACTGATAAGCACTTGCCCCCATGATACAATCACCTTCCAAAAGCCAAGCTCTGAACACATAAAGCTTTGGGGGAGCTGGGCATGGCGGTGCATGCCTGTAATCCCAGCACTCAAGAGGCTGAGGCAGTCAGATCTTTGCATGTTTGAGACCAGCCTGGGATACAAAGTGAGCTCAAGGCCAACCTAAACTGCATAGCGAGACCCTGTTTCAAAAAGACAAAACAAACAAACAAAAAAGCTTGGGGGGACAATCTAGATTTACCTGGAGCACCCCAACCAATAAATTGCAGTGTAACTTCATTTGGAAAAAGGGTCATAAGAGATATAATAGATCTCAGAATGAGATCATCATGGATCATCAGTGTGGACCCCTAAGTTCAGAAAGAAATGTCATTATATGAGGCACACAGAGACAGAGAAAGCCATGTGAAGACTGAGGTAGAAATTGCAATTATTGTCTCAAGTCAAGAAATTCCTAGAGCAACAAGGACCTGGAAGAGGTAAAGGAAGATTTTTCCTATAGAACCTTGATAGGAAGTGTGATCTCACCAACACTTCATTTTTGGACTTCTTATCTCCAGAAATTTAATAAAACTCTCTTTCTTGTATTTGAAGCCACGCAGTTTGTGGTAATTTGTTATAGCAGCTAGAGGAAGTGAATACAGATTTTTGGTACCAGTAAGTGGAATCTGCTGTAATAAATATCTAAAATTAGGGAGGTAACTTTTGGAACTAGGTGATGAGTAGAGCTTAAAAGAATTTGAAGTGCTTTGGAGAAAAATTCTAGCTTTTCTTTAAAAGATTATTAGTACAAATATGGATTTTTAAAAGCAATTCTGATGAGGGCAAGTGAATCTGGAGATAAGAAGTCCAAAAATAAGCCAGGCCTGGTGGCGCATGCCTATAATCCCGGGACTCGGAAGGCTGACGCAGGAGGATCCTTGTGAGTTTGAAACCAGCCTGGGCTACAAAATGAGCTCAAGGCCAGTCTGAATGGCATAGTGAGACCCTGTCTCAAAAAAACAAGCGCCAGGGATTTAGCTCAGTGACTTCAGTGCTTGCCTGGCAAGCGCGAGGTCGTGAGTTTGATCCCTGATGCCAAAAAGAAGAAGAAGAAGAAGAAGAGGAAGAGGAAGAGGAAGACGTCGTCTCCAAATATGAAGTTCCTTCCTGCCCTCATCAGAATTGCTTTTAAATTCTGAAGTGGCAGAGAAAACTTGTATCATTTAGAGAATGTGTATCTCCTCATGAGCAGAATGTTATTAGAAATATGGAGAATAAAGGTGTTTCTGTTGAGGCTCAGAGAAAAATGCACAGAAGGAAAGAGGAAAATAGAGGAAAGAGCTATTAAGCTGAAAAGGAGAGCATGTAATAATTACAGATTTTCTTCCATATTCAGATTGCTAACATTAGGAATTTGCTGCTGTGAGCCAACCTGCTTTTAAGAGCCCCAGGCCATCAAGAGCATGCCTCCCCTGTAGGGTTCTCACATTTTGCACACCAGGCTGTGGAGTGCGCTGTCGTACCACACAGTTTAATATTTTTGTACTAATTTTTTTCTGTGTTCTATAGACATACAAAGTGTTTTATTTAGGCCATTTCTAGGGATTCTGCTTCAGAGGTTTCATTACAGCATTCAAGCATCTTAATGAAGACAGTCTAGTCTTTCAGAGATCATGTATCATTTAGGTCAGCAGAGTTCTCATTGTCATTTGATGCAAGGGCTTCTCTATTCTCATGAATCCAGAAACCATTCAGATCAATTAGAATGGTAGTGACTACATCTCCTTTTATTACTGTTGATTAAATCCTGGAGAGAAATTTTTAAAGGATCCTTTGGCTTTACCATGTCAAAGATTTTATCCTTAACATCTTGAAATAAAACAGGATTTTGTCCATGGATTTTCACTAATTCCTGTATTGCCCTAAAGAAATAATTAAGGGAGAAGACATTCAGGTATCCTTTGTTCTCAATATCAAGCAGTTTGAAGATGTACTGCAAAGCTGCGGGTTCCTTCCTATTTTCTTGTGCAAGAACAAAGTCCAAGCAAGTCTTATAAGTCCATTTCTTCATCGAAACTGAGACACTCCTGAAAAACACAATCTAAGAAGACACTGGTCATGATTGCTGTCCCATACTGGGAGAGATCTTCTTTACTGAGCATACCATTGTGACCTTTATCAAGATTCAAATACTGGTCAAAAACTCTTAGGGCAGAAGGAGCAGACAGTCAATTTGCCTCTTGACTCTCTTTAGACAATTTCTCATCCCTTAGCTCCAGCAAATCACCGAGGAAACTGCATGCTAAAATATCTTCAATTTTTATCTTCTCTGTTCTTAGAGGGTCCAAAAAGAAGAACTTCCTAACTGCTATAGAAACATAAAAGGAGTAAAATGATTTTTTCCAGCCCATCTAATGGTGGCAAAGTAGGGATAACTTTCAATATGTAGTTTCCTAAATCAGATTCCCGAAAGTATCCTTGTCCAGAAACATCATATAAACTGAGTCTTATTCTTGTCTGATGAAACCAAACTTTTCGCATGACACAGGTAAAGAACTTCATGATGGAAATTCTTCCATATGGATCTGTATGAAGGAGTTTAGCAAAGACTTTTGCAGTGAAAAATTGCTTGCACTTTGGTCCAGCCTTTTCACCAACTTTCAGAAAATTTTCACAATTGATCATTGCTTCCTCTCCAGTCATAGGTGTAGTCTGGTGTTTGCCCAGCAAAAAACATACGTTCTGTAACTCATTATCTAAGAGTTCTCTACTTTTCCTTTGTAGAAACACAGCTCTGGATTCCTCTCTTAATTTCTGTAGTAAGAACTCATCTTCTGCTAGCAGCCTATAATAAAACAGGGGGAATCATCTTAAAGAATCCATTTGTGTTTTTTCGACCTCCTTTCCATTCTGAGTAGTATTTGGTAAATAAATCCATGTCTTCATCTTTTAATTCTTGTTCACTCTCTTTTTGTTTGGATCCGTGTGGGGCGTCGCTAACCGCCGGCGAAGGACTCCTTTCCAGTTCATGACTGACGCCCAAGCCGCAGAGCCTGCATTTTCGATTTCTGGTTTTTCAAGAAAATGAAAATGAATGCCGGGACTAGTCATTTCAGAGACTGTGTCTGTTGTGACCACCTTGTGTCCGCGTCCCCCTGACCGCCAAGCTCAGGGCATCAACCAGAACCGTCGCCACAAGGAAACCAGCGCGGTCGCACGCGTCCTCGGCTCAGGGCCTCGGGCGGCTTCAGGAGCCTGGAACGCACTTGCAACCCCGCCGCAGCAGTCCCTTCCCGCCAGTCTCCGGCTGCGCTTGCGCAAACTTGAGGAGTCAGTACCCGCTTTCCGCCGCCCCGCCCCCGCGGGCGCGCACGTCACTGCGATGCGCCGCGTCGCGCCGCACACTATTTCACACAGCAGTGACTCGTCTCCCGGAAAGAATCCGGCTGACCATGGCGACCGCGGCGGAGCAGTGGGTCCTGGTGGAGATGGTGCAGGCGCTCTACGAGGTGGGCTCCGCGGCCACGCCGGTCCGGGGAGGGGCTGACGGTGCCTGCGAATCTGCGGTCCGCGGCCGCAGCGTCACCGACTGGGTCCCTCCCGGACGGGCGGGCTCCGCGGAGGTCCGGGTCCGGCCCGAGCCTAGGGTGCAGGGAGGGACGCACCCAGGCGGTCGGTCCCGCGCTGGAAAGGCGCCCTGGCGGGGGAGTGGGCGGGAGAGCTTAAAATCTCAGTCCCGAGTTGTGCCCGAGGAATCAAGTCACAGAAATACGAACTTACCCGAGCAAAAATCGTGATAAATTGGAGCCCGTCTGTTTTTGTGGGGGCAGGGAGAGGTTGGGTTAGAAAAGCCGAGGCGTTTAGGGTTTATGAATGTGAAGTAGTTTGTCATTTCCCTACGTAGTCCCATTTTCTATCTTGAAAAGATGCAGTTATTTTATAGGTTTTAAAAGAGAATAGTTGAGTTTTTGTTTGTTTCTTTGAAAGGCTAGCTATCCCAGGTATGTGAGATAATAGGAAATAAAAATGTCAATCTTAAGAGAATGTTTATTAATTTAACAGTCTGGGCTTTTCTGTAGAACATTTCATCAGCTCACCACCTGTGATTGTAGGCACCAAGGAGGAACTGAATTTCTGATTATTCTTGAATATAAATTTAACCACACGTGATTGGTGACTACAGTGTAGTATCCTACAGATCTAGACGTTAGGCGGGCAAACAAGCCACAGCCCCTGTGCTTATAGAGCTTACATTCATTTAAAGTGAATTTCATTTTTCTTTTGGTAGCGTTTTTGGAAACAATATTGCAGCTCGCTGGAAGGAGTGATGATAGTGTCTTCCATTACAAGACATACCCACCCAGAATTCATTTTTAAGAATATTGGAGGTAGCATACTTTTGGCGCTCTCCTATCCTCATAGCCAGCATTCGTTAAGTTAAAAAGAAACACCGTAAGAAATAATTTTTTCAGAAATGAATAATTTTTTGTTGTGTGTTTGCTCCCTTTTTGAAGTCTACTTGGCAGTGTAACTTTTTATACCCTGGAAGTAACCAACAAAAAGAATTGGGAAAGTTCTTGAGATGTAAAGGAAGTGGCATTTGTGATTTTTATTAATTTACTCAACTAGTTCCTCACCTTTTCTCAGAGTAATTTCTTAGTGGGGTAGACTGCTTAGTGATACTTATCTGCCAAATTCCAATTATTGAGAAAAATGTAAGTATTATACTTATTCGTGAATGAATTATATACTTAAGGGGATCGGCAGATTTAAAAAATCATTTTAGGGAGAGACTTCTGATGTGTTTGCAATTTCTGTATACTTTGTAAAACTTGAGAACGCCTGTGTAGTTTACCCCAAAAAGAAATATTAAGGGTGGGTAGCATATGTATATACTTTTAAAGTTGTTTGTGCTTTGACTTGAAAATTTACATACATATTTGTCGGCAGTTTACCAGTCTCCAGATTCTGTCTTGGTTGTTTTGTCTTTAAACTATGGTAAATTATTATCACTTCTCTTTTTATAATGCTTGAAAGTAATTTAAATTTCTAATTGCCTTTTTAGAATAATTTTTTCCAGTAACAGCCCACTGGAGTAGAACAACCCATTACTAACTGACTGGGGGTTTAGTTAATATCTGGAAATTTCCACATAAGTCAGCTTAGTCTTTATCCTAAAAACATGGAATTGAAAAAGATCTGTGATAGTAAATTTTATCAAGATATTCTTGTGCATGTTGACATGGAAAACACTGTGCTTTTGGTTAAGTGGTAGAAAAGAGAACTGCTATTCCTGTAAGCACTTAAATAAAACTTTTTTCTCTGTCTGTCATATTCCAGAAAAGATTTAAGATTTATTGGGAACACAAAATACAGCACATTGTGCAAAACTTATAAGACTCGTGGAAACTAGTTTTTACTCAGCTATCTTAGTTTATCCATGAGTAGATAGAGACAATAGTATTGTTGAGCTGTGGAATGTTTTTTTTATTACAGTCATTTCCTACCAGTAAGTATTTAAGTTACCCAAAAGATCTGATAGTTGATACTGTGTTAAGTACTGGGATTGTGTGCCATATTTTATTTTTTAAACTACATTTTTATTCATTAAAGAAGTTTTGAAAGCTTAAGTAACAGATTTCTCATGTTAACGTTACCTATTGTTAAAAATGGGAAAAAAGAATAAATAGACATTAGGGAGTTTTGAAAGCAAGTTGTAAGAAGCAATAGGTTTAAGGTCATAAGAGGCCATATGTATAGGTTTGCTAAATTTTATGTATAGGCTTTGAAGTGTTTATATAATTTTTTTTTCATGTTTTACTCTTAGGCTCCTGCTTACCATCTTATTTTAGAAGGAATTCTAATTCTGTGGATAATCAGACTTCTTTTCTCCAAAACTTACAAATTACAGGAACGATCTGATCTTACAATCAAGGTAACACATTTAATCTCTTTTATTAGATGTATGATTATAACTCTAAAAAAGTGATGACTCAATTGTGTAGTTATGTTGAAAAGTTTTCTGTCATGAAAGAAAATCAAGTGGAATCAAATAAAGGGTAGACAAAATATAGAGAAAGCCAGTATTCAAAGGAATGACATGTTTTGATTCTGTGTTCTTTGCTGGAAATAAACAGCAGCCTGACAAGTAGATGGTTTGAGAAAACATGAAAAGTTAATGCATTTTCCAAATGAAGGTTGCATGAATTGCCCAAGTGGTCTTCACAAAGGAGATTTGAGTTGAAAGACTCCAACCTACCCCATCTCTAGGAATGTGTTGTATATAGTAAGGGGAAAAATAAATCCTGATCATAGAAATAAAATTCTCCTAAATTGTCAAGGTTGGTATGAAACTGCATGGAAAACAGCCTTCAGCTTTTTAGGCAAGAAAGGGTGGCAAGTATACAAAACTGGAGAAGGATTCTGTTTCCCTTCCAGCCACAACAACTAAAGAGGGGATTTCTGACAGTGTACTCATTATGAATTTCCAATCCTACACAAATAGACATCGCTGGAGTCAGTGTGAAGTCTTGAACACTATGCTGTATTATAACTCCTTCTCTGCTACTCTAGGAAAAGGAGGAATTGATTGAAGAGTGGCAGCCAGAGCCTCTGGTTCCTCCTGTCTCCAAAGACCATCCTGCTCTCAACTATAACATCATTTCAGGGTAAATAGATTTTGCTCCCTGAAGGAGTTGTGTTTGGTTTCCTGTAGTTGTATTTGCTGAAGAATATACCAGTTTATATTGTATTACTTTCTTTTTTTTTCAAGTACCAGGACCTGTCATATGCTGTAGTTGTACTACTTGAGCTACCTCCACAGGCTTTTTTATCTTTTATTTTGAGACAGACAGGGTCTCACTATGTTGCCCAGTCTGGCCTCAAATTTGTGATCCCCTGCCTCAACCTCCCAAATAACTGAGTTTATAGGGTGTGCCACTGCTCTTAGCAGTGTTCTTTTTTTTAAATGAAGCAGTTAGTTACTCCCAGAAATTCCTGGGAGTATTTGTTCCACAGATAGGAAATTTTTTTAGGAATGGTCTAGGCATTGTCGGGAGTTTATCTGTCTGTAGTCCACTAATACAAAGGAGAAAACTAAGACAGGAAACAGTGCCAGAGAGAAGAGAAAAAGCTCCTGAGCTAACAGTGATAGGACAGTCTTGAATTTGGGCATTAAAGTTTCTTTTTTTCTAAAAAAAGAGTTTTTTTTCCTCCTAAACCGATGTAAGCACATGTTAATATTTTAAATGGTCAGAGACATTTAAAATAAAAAACATCAAATTCCTCTTTTCCCCCACCTTGTTTGCTTCTGGTTTTACATCTATTGTGAGTGGCCTTCACTGTAGATATTAATAGTCTGCAGACACTACTATTCCTTGGTTCTTCAGATATACACAACACCTGTTGATCTCCAGAATATGAATTATCTAACTATAGCTCATTTATGCCCCCCTCCTATATTCCAATTCTGATCTGCTGCATTTTTAGTTCTTATATTACCTTTGCTTTAGTATATATTTTTATTTAAATCAAGTATTTTAAATATGTAGAAAACAGTGGACACCTGTATACCCATCACACAGATTAATAAGCATTAACATTTTGGTATACATATTTCAAATAAATTTTTATTTATTTATTTGAGACATAGTCTCACTATGTAATTCACTATGAACTCAGTATGTAGTCCAAGCTAGTCTCAAACTCATGGCGATCCTTATGGCAAGTGCTGAGATTATAGGCATGCACCTCCACACTGGTCTTCAGATATATTTTTAAAAAGAATGGACTGGGGATATAGCTCAGCAACACAGGCCTGCCTGGCAAGCACGAGGTCCTGAGTTTGATTCCCAGTTCCAAAAATAAATAAAAAATACATTATATTTATATGTCTGTTTATTCTTTCAGGTTACTCTTGGTTTGCATACAAGATAAGCTCTGTCTTGAAAGCAGTGAATGTCTTTCCTTTGCATGTAGTTATAATTTTACTGCAAGTACCTGTTGCCATGTACATATTTACTAATATGTAAATATGTTATTTTGTTTAAAAATTGCATTCCAAGATATTTTCCTGATTATATTCTTCTGCTTCTCATCTAAGAGAGGCTTTTAGTCTTCAACTCTGTGGATCTCTTTAATCTTACAAAATGTTACATATTCCAAAATCAAACTTACCAATCTTTTCTCTTATACCTTGGTCTTTTGAAAAATTAAGAAATTCTATCCTACCCTAAGGTCTAATTTGACTGTTTTCTTTATGATAGTTGTCCTGGTGTTACTGGTTGAATTGTCCGTTCTTTCCCTACTGATTGGAAATTTCACTTCCATTATATACCATGTTTCTTATTAAGGATCTGTTTCTGGCATATCTCTTCTACTGGTATTCTTATCTGTTCACATGCCAGAGCCTTACTCATAAATTCCATGGTTTTATAACAAATTCTGACTCGTGAGCTCTCACAATTCCTTGTTCTTCAGGATTGGTTAGGCTTTCTTGCTGTTTATTCTTCACTAGTTCAGGTTTAGCAGATCAGATTTGACAAAAAAAAAAAAAGGCTTTTGAGTTTTTATTAAGTATTGGTTGAGTTTCTGGATTAACTTACAGCAAATTAATATCTCACTGATTGTAAATCTTACCACCCTTGTATGTGGTTTGTCTTATATACTTGTCTTTTATATACCTGCAATATAAATACATAATTTTCATCATAAAGACTTTTCTTATCTCTTTTCTGACTTTTCTTTTGAAGTATTTGCAGAAAGACCCTTGTATTAGTCAACTTCTTGTCACTGTAACAGACTACCTGAGATAAACAATTTAAAAGGAGGAAAGACTTACATGGCTTACAATTTCAGAGGTTTTGGTCCACGATCTCTTGGCCTTGTTGCCTTTAGGCCTATGGCCAGGTACATCATGGTAGAAAGCATAGGGTGAATCAGGCTGCTCATCTTACAGCAGCTTGGAAGCAAAAGGAGACAGTGGTAGGGGATAGGGATGCAACATTTCCATCAGTGGTTCACCTCAGTGACCTAACTGTCCCTCACTAGGCCCCACCTTCTAATGGTTCCATCACTTAACACTAGTACCATGGGGTTTGGGTAACACCTAAATACTTTTTACCTGGTTTCCTGCAGTTGTAATGTCTTGCGTAACTATAGTGCAACGCCACCCAGGAATCTTACATTGCGTATCTTTTAGTAGCTATCATCTCTAAGTACCAAGGAGTTTTTGTTTGCATTATGAGAGGCAATCTTTTTCTTTCTGTTCCTTAATGTACTAGCTAAGACACTTTCCATTCAGTATTAAGAGTAGTATTACTAGTCATCTTGTCCTGTACTTCACGTTGAAAGGTAATTTATATGAAATTACAGGCATTCTTTTCCTAGTTTGCTAGGGAAATTTCTGTTTAAACCAGAATATTAAGATTTTGTGACATACTAACTTGGTGTCTGTTGAGATGCTCATGAATTCTCTCTTCAGTTACTGTGTTAAATTTTACTGATAGGTTATTTCTAATTAGTTAGGCATATGCATAATGCAAAATCTTTTTAGAAAAACTACATCTATCACCCTATGTTATCTCAGATGCCCACTCTTTAGTAGAAAGAATTGTTTTTATTTTTTCCCCTGGTATTTCATCTGATTTTCTAAGGAAATTGCTCAAGATATTTGTTAATCTGTTGATATTCCTTTACTTTCCAGTTTTTATTATATCCATTCATCATCAGAGGGGAGAAAGACTGGCTATAAACACACCCACACTTGCTCTCTCAGGCCTATGATAGCCCTTTATAGAAAGCCCCTCTGCACTTTGTTGCAGTCCAGAAAAATCCACATTTGTAATCCCATGGAAAAGTTACTGGAATTCTAGCAAGTTAATTCCAGTCTACTACTTGCTGTGGAACACATGGTGAGAATAAAAACACTAAGGCATAGTTGTAGCTGTGGAGAGCCAAGGGATAGCCAGTCAGAATAATGGCTAACCAGAACAAAGGCCTCAACCTAGGGCCAGGCCTGGGTTTTATTTATTCATGAAGAGGGGAGTGGCTCGGGGGTGACTAAGAGTGGCAGGAAGTGAGTGCTGTGAGCTGGGCTAGGTAAGAGGCCTGAAATCACCTCTGCAATATGCAGAGAGAGATATATAGAAAGAATAATGTGCTCATGACACATTGGGGCAGTATCTAGTGTTTTGGGGTTAGTGCTTCAGTTTTGATGTGTACTCCATGCCCTGAGAAGTTTAGCCTCTTTTCTCAAGGCTCATTCTCAGCTGACAGTGTGGCATCATTTGTTTGCCCTAGCTCACACATACTACTTGGGAGCTGTAGGCGGGGCATCACTGACCTGTCACATTGCTTCAAAGACTACACAACAGCACCCTGGCTAGCCCTGTTTACATTGCTTAACGCCAGTGAGGGGATAAGGAAATATCCTGGCCAGCTCTGTACATACCAATACAGGGAGGTAGGGCCAAATGCTCTTGTTTCAAGGAGAGCTGTCCAGGTGGTCTGCCAAAGCCCTGGGGCCTTTGTGCAGAATTGGAAGGGGGGTCATATTTGCAGCTGCTGTGATATCATCCATTATTTAGGCCATTACTGGGGATTTTTTTGTACATTTCTGGTTTCCCTGCAGTTTATCTTCCCTTTGTGCACTTACTTGGTTCTATGTACCAGTCTCTGGGTCACCCCTATCTTCTAAGAGAATAGATCTCCATTGAGACTGTTGAAATCCCTTATCTGTCAGGTTTGTTTTCCTTCTTAGAGCTGTCTGCCCTGCTGCTCTAGGCCTGACTGTCTACTGGGTGCAGCTGCTATAAAGGTGACCTGGAATCTCTCATTGTTATGGAAAAATTCTCAAGCCAGACCAAACTGAAAGGAAGACTGTGCCAAGGAGATAAGATCTTCATGTCAGTGGACTGTTGTGGGATAATTCCACAAAGGCAACAGCACTGAATTTACAGAGAGCTTAGTTTATATAGAATTTAGAAATGGGAGGTACAAAGCCGGTGACAAAACATTACATAGTTGGTTACATGCATTGAGTCATATATTGACAGGCAGGCTGGTCTTGAACAGCTTAGCTGAAACAAAGGAATTGTTTATCATATTATAGAAATGGGGAACAAGGGGAGGAGGTCCTTACAGAGTGAGCATAGTTAAAGGTGTCCTTGATTAGCCTGAAGTGCCTTAAGGTACAGACAGTTACTCTGACTCAGTACTCATCAGAGGTATGCACTGGACTGTAGACACCATCAGAGTCAGTTGAATTCAGCACAAATAGCAGAACAGAAACTTAGTCAGAGACCTCTAATTGATCATGAAATACCTATAAGTTTGCTGTTTGATAAATGTGTTCTTACATTGTAATTGTATCCCAGCTCAATCACATTTAACTCAGTAGATCCTTCTGTGCTCTCTGGCATTGGCTGTTTCCTGTCTTGGTTTTCTCCCTTGTATTAGTAGATTATAGATAAACTCCTGAGAAGGATCTGTGGAAGGCAAATTTTTTTACACATTTTAAAATTGTTCATTTTCTGCATTTTTATTAATCTCTTAAACATTTCAATATCTGGCGGTGCTTAGTATCAATTTTTTTTGTTATTGTTATTTTATTAAAATATTTTGTATTGAAGACCACTGTGTAAATTGTTTGCAAAAATTATCCAAAGGATTTTTTAAAATTAAGTTTATTGATACATTTGATAGTGTTCTTTGAGGCACAGAAGTTTTTCAATTTAATATAAAGTCTAGTTTATGTTTTTCCTTCCATTGCTTGTGCTTTTGTGTCATACCTAAAAATATGATTAATCAAAGATTATGAAAATTACTCGTTTCCTTTTAAGAGTATATAGGTGTCACTCTTGCATTTAGATCTGTCATTTATTTTGAGTTAACTTTTATATATGGTATGGTATGGTAACTTAATTCTTTCATACATGGATGTGCATCCTTTGTTGAAAGAAGAATTTTTTCCTATACAGTTATCTTGTTGGAAATCAGTTAGCCATAAACATGTGGTATTTCTGATGTGGTTGCCATTGTATACAATTAAGTTGAGAATGAGTGACAACAGTAGCATTAAACTATTGTCAACTCAAGGCTTAGCAGAGGAGCAAAGACCTGGGTAAGAAGGTTTTAGGGATGTCTTCACTGATTTATCTTGCTTATATTTTCCTTTTCATAAATATAAAAGTAGTGTAGCAAAAATCTATGTCTAAGAATGCTTAATAGACCTCTTATGAAATATAAACTAAGAAATCCTACATGGCAAAGAAACACTACATTTTAGTTGGTAGTTTTGTCTTAGTGGTAGAGTTCAGCTGATGATCTCTTAGATTCTTTGAAGTACAGTAAATCTCTTATGACCTGTTAATTTTTTCTTTGGTATCTCATTGAACCAATTTCTTAATTTTAATTTAGTCAGATGTATCCATATCAGCCTTATGTTTTGTGTATTTGAAGGCTTATATATTTAAGTAATCACTTCTTACTCCAACGTCACAAAGCCATTCTTTTAATTTTCTTCCGCTTTGGCTGTTTTTGCTTTTGGCATCAGTAGTGTGTGAAATTCACCTTTGTACATGATCATTCAACTTTATCATTATCCATAGAGAACAATATACATGTAACCTAGTGATTTGTGGTACACTTACTCTTTTTTTTTTTTTTTTGTATTGTAATTGAATTCAGGACCTTGCACTTATCAGGCAGGCACTATGCCACTGAACTGTTACCTCCAGCCCAGGGGTAGCTACTGCTACTTCCCAGGTACTTGTACTGTATGCACACGACAGTTTTCTTGTGCTTCAGATCATTGGCTCTTTGCCTGCCTGAGGCTGGCTGTGCCAAACCTGGTGTTACCAGGGTCTGAAGTATTTGCTGCTATCATGGTTGATACATTGTGTCAACTTGAGTAGTTTAGAAATTTAGCTAAGAGAGTCAGCAACTGGCCAGGGTTCCAACTTTGTAAATATCCTCATCCTCTGCAAGAGGAAGGCAAGGAGATTTTGTAAGGGCTGGGTGGGGCAGGGCTATGTACAATATAAAGGAGGAAAAAGAGACTTCCTTCCCACCCCTGCCCCCTTTTGCTCTGGCTGTTTTTGCTTGCTGCTGCCTTGAAGCGTTGCCCCTCATTGTGCTACCCTGCCTTGGAGCCAGCTGATTATGGACTGAAACCTCCATAGACAGTGAGCTAAATAAACTTCTCCTTCCTTCATTTTGTGTGTTGGGTATTTTGTCCCAGCAATGAGAGAAAAGTAACCAGGACAACTGCTTTCTGTAAAGCACCTCCCTCCCTATTTCTGAGTTCATTTAGCCATTCTTGAACTTTTGTTTTTCCTTATAACTCATAGTTTTTAGTCCTCTAGAAATCTTCATGAAATTTTCATTGAGATAGCACTGAATTTATAGCTTATTTTGGCAGATTGTTAAAACTTTGGAATGTTAAGCCATTCCTTCAAATGAATATCATGCATCTCATAATTTATTCCTGCATTTATATATGTTTTTCTAGTTTGTATTTTATTACATATTGTATGTTTTTCTTACCACTAGTTCCAGTAGTTTCTTTTCTTTTCCAGTAGTTTCTTGATTGCGTTGAGTTTTTTCATGAGATGACCTGCAGATGATAGTGTGACCTTGTAGTATGTGTGCATGTATTGTCATGTACTCTATTTATTTGTATTTTTGCCTTCTTAGGATTTATTTGGCTTTCAGTACTGTGTTGAAGAGTGCCAACAAGAGGAATAGCTGGGTCAAATGGAACCTGTAGTCCTATTTTTTGAGGAATTACCACACTAATTTCCACAGTGATTGCACCAGTCTACACTCTCAACAACAGTGAAGAAGTGTTCCCCTTTTTTGCCACATCTCCAGCATTTGTTATTCATTGATTTGATAATAGCCATCTTTTCTGGGGTGAGGTGGAATCTCAGTGTTGTTTTAATCGGCATCTCTTGAATGACCAGTGATGTTGAATGCTTTTTCATCCATTTATTTGCCCTTTATACTTTTTCATCTGAGAAAGTAGTGTATTCATCTCAGATGCCCATTTTTGGATTAGTTCTTTAAATTGGGGGGGGGGTTCTGACTTTTTTTCAGTTCTTTCTATGTTCTAGATGTTAGTTCTTTGAGAAACAAATGGCTAAAATGTTCCTACTCTGTGGGATATCTTTTCACTCTGGTGATTTATTATGCTGTGTGCAAAACCTTTTTAATATAATGAGATCCCAGTAGTTGAGTTTTTTTGTAGTATTTCCTGTGCAGTCTGGGTTTTGTTCATGAAGTCTTTGCCTATACCTGTGTCTTTTAAGAGTTCTATATCGGGGACCTGGCCAAGATCCCCAATCTCCCAAATGAGTTAAATGAGACAAATGGTATGATTTTAGGGCTCCAAGAGGCTCAAAATCCTCTTAACACAGTTTGAGATTCTGGGGGGCTGAGACAAGGAATGTCTCTGGGTGGCCTGTATTTATTAACTCTTCAAAAAAGAGGTGGGATACTGAGTCTTACTGTTAATACATTGTGTCAACTTGAGCAGTTTAGAAGTTTAACTGATAGACTCAGCAGGGAGCCAAGGTTCTTACTTTGTAACTATCCTCATCTTGTGCAAAGGAGGGCAAGGACATTCTGTGAGTGTTACACCCACCCTGAAGGGGACGGGGTGGCCTGTGTACAATATAAGGGAGGAGAGGAGGGTTGCTTTCTGTCTTTTGCTCTGGCTGCTGCCTTGAAGTGTTGTCCCAGTACAGTGCCACCCTACCTTGGAGCCAGCTGATTATGGACTGAAACTACCAAAAACTGTAAGCTAAATAAACCTTTCCTTGCTTCACTTTGGTGTCAGGTGTTTTGTCCCAGCAAGGAGAGAAAAGTAACCAAGACACTGGAGAAGCAGGCGAGGGAGAGAGCAAAAGATTTTCAAAGTAGACCAGAAAAACTAGAAAACATATTTACTCACATGTAAATATCACAAAATCAAAACTGGGCGTAGTGGCT
>RJWT010018349.1:0-18918 GCA_004365215.1 Cuniculus paca
AATGTTTTAGTGTGATAGACACTGTGTGTCAGTCCATATGATGAGGTTGTGTATCTGTTAGTACAATTTTACAGCATCAAGAGCTTGTACATTTTTATTAACCATTCTCAATTATTTTAGATTTTTGCTGTTGTCAGAAGCATTTTCAATTGCAGTTTGTGGCTTACTGTTATGTGTAAAAGAAGTTTGCTGAACTTTTTTTGTCTCTGTAAGTTCTGTCTGGGAACCTTGAGAAGCTCTTTTTGGTTTTGAGAGTTTCCAGGGCTTCTTTTAAGTATTTTCAAGTGAAGGTCATATTGCTTACAAAGAAATTTCACTCTTTAGCCATCTTATATTGCAGTGATTAGTATTTCTTGAGTAAAACCAGCAACACATAGTAGTCACCATTGTATTGTTCATGACTTTAATGGGAATGTTCACAAAATTTAACCACTGAATATCACACTTGTGTAAATTCTTGGTAGATTTCTCTAAAAAAGTTAAAGGGATTCTCTTTTAGTTCTTGATAAATTTTTATAACAACTGGATTTTATGCTCTGTCAGATGTATTTTTTAGTCTACTGAGGTAATTGACTCTTAATTAAGTCTTACATACATTAAGTGCATATGTCCCTTATGTTTAGGCAGTTGATTCCAGGATCCCTGTGGGGCCAAAATTTGAGGATTCTCCAGTCCCTTCTGTAAAATGGCGTAGTATTTATATGTAACCTCTACACATCCTCTCATATACCTTAAATCATCACTAGATTACTTGTTCTAAGTTAGAAATAACATAAAATAACCGCAATGGCAAAGAAAGTGAGAGTACTATATAGAACAGTGTAAAAAGTTTCCCAAGATTGACATACTTGCTACAAATAGTCCATGAATTGGAGACTTGAAGCTCGTGTAAGGACGATTAACAGGTTATTATAGCAACCGCCATCGGACAGTTCAACTTTCCAGGCCACTTGATAGGCATTCTGTCTTTTGCCCTAAGGAGGAAATCAGGTCTAGCTTCAACTGTTTAACAGTTTAGACTAATGCAAGAAGCTCCTCTTTATATTTTTATCTTTTTCCTTACTTTCCACCCACATGGCATAGCCTGAGATTGGAGGGTAAAAGAAAGAAATTAATTAGAATCGGCAGTTTCAAATTACAGCTCCAAATGTGTTGCTGGTATGAGCATGTTTGGTTTTATTTTTGAGGGCTCAGCGTAGAAGCAGTGAATCCAAATCTTGCTGCTTATTTCCAGTAAGGGAATTACCTTTGGGTTCAAACCTTAAACACAGAGGACAGTGAAATCTTGGAAAGTAAAATCTGACTATTCAGTTCCCACTCACCGAAGACCTTAGCCACATATTCACAAAGATGTGGAAAACAACACACATTCATTGATTGTCCCTACTGAGGTCTGACCTTAGGTTTGAGTGAAGAGAGCATTATATGTTCTGGTACTGACAGTCACTAGTGTCTCAGCTTTTTAAACGTCATCTGTAAAAGGGTACAGGGCTGGCAAAAACCAACTGTGGAAGAGGCTTAAAGCAAATAAATAAAAAGAGTAGTTGCTTGCATGCACCTGTACATGCACACGATGCACGTGTACACAGAAAGGTGTGTCCTAGAAAAGGGTGTCTAAATATGTCTCATAATTCATCTAGGCTGCTTATTAAAAATAGATTGTCCAACTGGACGTGGTGGCATACACTTTGTAATTCTAGCACTCTGGAGGCTGAAACAGGAGGATTGCTTGTGAGTTCCAGGCCAGCCTGGGCTGCATGTTCAGGACCAGTTTGGACAACATAGTGAGACCCTTTCTCAAAACAAAGAAACAGCAACAACAAATAAATTGTCCTATACCATCCCTATTGAATCAGTTTCTCTAGGAGAGGCACCCAAGAATCTATATTATAGGTAAACTCTCTACATTGCTCTTAGAAGCAACTCAGTCTAGAAAACACATGACTAAAATGTTTTTAGTAGTTATCTCAACAGTGGATTACAGATGATTTTTTCCTTCCCTGAAAATTTAAGTTACCCACAATGAGTGTTTCTTTCTTTGTAATTATTCCAAAAATGTTAATTTAAAAAGTAATTTGGGAAGTGAACTTAAGCTAAGTATTTCCTTGCATTTTATGCTTATCCTTGAAAGTGCTCATCTGTTTTCTGCACCCCTTATGCACACACATTACCTATTTGAGTAAATTCTTCCTTGAACCTGTCTACTAACATTAAATGTCTTATCACCAACATGTGAATTCAAATCAAGCTGCAATAGAATAATTTACTCTGTTTATCAAGCCTTCTGGAGCCCATAAAATATACTAATAAAATAGCACATAATATAGTTAATTAGTTTTTGGACAAATTAAGTACCTTTGACTGATTTGTCATACATCTTTGTAGGCTGAACAAAGGTTAGCAAGTTGAAAATAAAAATTGACAGCATCATCAGTACTTTGCCTATCAGAGCTCTAAGAATATTTGAAATTAATCGGTGCATATGTTTTATCAATCTCAACTGATTTATACTTTTCCATCACAGTACATTTGTAATTTACTTCTTAGTTATTGTGATCCCTGCTTTTTACACCAAAAAAGTTGTTTGCCATGAAGAAAGCAGTAGATACTGGTGTTTACAATCAGTATTATTTCTGTATGATTCACAGCTAAGTTTTTTTTTTTAACAACAATGACTTTATTAAGCCAAATAAGGTAGGTCACATGTAATCTAAGGTCCTTGGTGAAAGAAAGCTTCCTTCATTATATCCATCTGTCCTTTGTGATTTCGATTGCTTTTTTATTTCTCTGACAGCTTTATTAATCTCTGAAAAGGGGTATAAATAAAACTCCAGTGCTTGGAGGGTGGCTAGGTGCTGTTGTCCTTTTCTCTTTGAGTCTTCATTACTTCTCTCCACCAGTAGCAGTAGAGTTGTGTGTGTCTTTTTGTGATGTACATAGGTCCTCAGTGATAACCAGCACTTGGCTTTACTACAGTTCTAGCAAGTAAGAGATCTAATTGCAATGCAAATGAATCTGCCGCCTTAGAGGTATAAGAATTTACAGCACAATTTAATTTATGACTAGACTTTTTTTAAGAACCAGTAAGTCTAGTTTAATCATTTTCTACTGCCAAATACAAATCATAGACCGTAGTATGGGTTTAGGTCTTACATATAAGGTGTTCTAGCAAGGCACATAGATAATGTTTAGTTAAAAACTGTAGCTTCGCATGTTCATTTATCCAATAAATATTTATTGAGCAATGCCTATGTCAGCCAATATGTAATATGAATTGTCATTCGTCTTTAATATGGAAGACAGCTCTACACTAATTTTTCAAATGTCAAGTTACTTACACAAGTGTAACTTCTACAGAGAAATGAGGGTGAGGATTTCATATTAAAGAGACTTAAGAATTTTTTCTAAAGTAAGCAGTCTTTTCCTGCTGTGCGCCTGTTTGACAAATATAACACATGTGCTAATTTACTTTAGCTACCTGACATACCGAGAAAACTGGGTTGATCAATTTTTAAAACATTCCACTGGTTCTTTGTGAATTGCTATGCCAAAGGAAAATAGCAGGAATTGTTTTATTAAAGTAACACCAAGGTGATATATTAACATGTTTAAGCAAACATAAATGTCCTATCCTTGATTCATCTGTTTAAGTATTTATAGTTGGTGGTAAAATAGAGGGCATTATAAACTAACTCCAGGGTCTACCAATTATCTCTAGAGAAATCAGGTAAATATCTCAGGAGTTCTTTGTAACAAACTAAATAAGAACTAAAATAAGATAAATTAGTATCATCTTTCTGGAGGGCAGTACAGCTATACATATTAAAGAACTTAAAATTGCATATACCCTTTGATTAAACAATTCTGCTTCTAGTACTGTGTCCTGAGAAAGTAATAAAAAATGCACAATGATTGTTCTACAAGGATCTTGATAATAGTGAAAAATTAGAAACAATCTAAAAATACCCAATAGTTTGGGGTTGGTTAAATAGATTATGGTACATATTACGAAGAGAATATTATCAGCACTTTAAGATGGGTTGAAGGAAGTTGTTCTCATGCTCTCTACATCTGCGATAGTCACACGTGTTGTACACGCTCATCAGTAACCTTCTTTGTAACACCTGGAAATGGGGCAGAAGAGAAGAGATACAGAGGATGAAGATGTATGTGTTCATCTGCTATGGGAGTAGTTGTCCAAGGACCAGGACAGGCACACAATACAGAACAGTCCAGAAAGGGGAGGACTAAGTCAGAGTCAAGATCCATTTTCCAGAGTTCCTATAAAATGGGGTTGGGGTATCCCATTGAAGGGATTAGGGGTCATTGGTGCAGTTTGGAGAGGCAGAGTGGGTGGAGATTGCCTATTTTGTCAGATGTTTGGTTTTACAAAGGAGAGATGGGCCTCTAAGGTTGGCAGGGTGGAGGGTTTTTATTTTGTATTTTTTAGGGAGTAAGGGAAGTTGAGCATATTGGAAAACAGAGAAAGAAGAGAATGGTAACGGCTAACATATTTACAGGGCTTATATGCCAAGCATCATGCTGTATACCGTGTACCCCATGGTCACATTTAATCCTTAAAGTAACCCCAGTTAGAGAATTTATTTGCCCAGCATTAAAGCTAGTGAATGACAGAACTAGGATTTGATTTTGGACCCCATCAATCTAACCAATTACATCCAAGCTTAAGAAAGACAGATACCCAAATGGCAAGAGCTGAGGGGCTGTTTTGTAGAGCAAAGTCTGAGAGAGTCCCATGAAGATGATGAGGGATTGTAGCATCAATTTAAAAATCTCATGGAGAAGGAGCCAGGTCTAACTTCAAGTATTTAGTGTGTTGCATTTATGGTTAATGTTAATGTAGCTGATATGCCCATGACATGGGACTTCTTTGTATTTCATGTGTTTAATGGCCAAATGGCCCAACTCTCTGAACCATACCCCTTTGCCATCTCATAATTCAAACCCTGAATTACGAGATGGCGAAGGGTGCTCAACGCCTAACTTGCAGACTCCCATGCTCTGTAGGGGACCTAACTTTCTTCACTCACTGTGACTCCTGCAAGTTTCTTTCTTTCTACCTCTTAACATCCAGATTACATCTCTTTTTGGAGTCTAAAGTCATCCTTTTACATTTCCTTTTAAGCATACTTAGGTAATACCTCTGTTTTTCTCTTCATTGTTCTTACTCCTCAGCCAACAAACACTTGCAGTGCTTCTGATTCCTAAGAATATTAAATCTTTCCACAGCCCTGCCTGCTCTTCAGTTACCACCAGTCCACAGTGATGCTGGGCTCTAATCTCAGTATCATTAGCACTTAGAACAGGCCTATGAACAAGTAATAAATGTCTGATGAATGGACTGAGTGAATGGTGGTTTGATAGCAGAAATGAACGGAGGTGTACAAAGTACTATAGTATAGAACAAGCCCCCACCCCATTTTTCTACAAACATTTACTTGTGAATTTTACAGGATCTAATGGAAAAAGTGAGATACAATTTAATCCTGAAGTACACTAGCATCCAATAGCGTAGGGGTATCCAGAGCGTAAAGAGAGCACCTTGCAGGTGTGGCCCAGCTCCCTGGTGGATGCAAGGAGACAGCTGTGTACCATGCTGCACCTCAGTGTGCTGAGAATTTGTGACAAGACCAGTTGACACTCTTGATTTGTTTTCTACCAGCATGTAAATGTTAAGACACCTGATGTCATTGGAGAAGTCTCTCTTCTGACCAGTCCTTCAGCTCTTCTAATTAGAAGGACATTTGTCTATGAGAGCTAAAATGCTTGGGCTACAACCTTCACCATCTGTGCAATTCCTGGGTAACTTAAATCTAGAGTCTACCAAAGGCACAGGCATGGGTTAAGCTATGACTTGCCAGTCATCGCCCTTGAAAGAAACGATGTCACAGTGTCAACACATTCAGAACACTTGCTCCGTCTGTTTCCAGTGATTTAGGTTTCAGGCTAACTGGTTTCTGTTGAGTTTGTGGCTGTTCTATCAGGATTCTTACTTGCAAATAATAAAAATGAGCTGTAAGTTAAGCAATAAAGTGTTATCAGGTTGTTAGGGGGTGCACAAATTCCCCTGAAGGGCGAGACACGTAGATGTGGAGACTAGATGCCCAGCAGACCAGGCAGAAGAGGGTCCCCAAATCCCGCCACAGGGATAGTCCAGGTATAAAAGCAATGCTGTTTCATTGATTGCAGGGCTGCTGTTGGCATCTCTGACCAGCAGTGGTCACTGAAAGTGCCTGCTGACACCTCTGCCTCTGCTGTCTTTGGCATTTACTCTTTCTCACTCGTCCCAGCATGAATCCTCCTTGGGTTTGCTTGTGGGCATTGCTGGCTTCCAATCTGGAGTGGGCGATCTCATTGGCAGAGTGTAGCTCATTTGCTATTAGGTGAACTTCAGAAGACTCCAGAAATGGACATGAGCTTCAGTGAAGACTCATGCAATGGACATTAGCTTCAGTGAAAGCTGAAATGTGGCCACAGAGAGTGGCAGGTATCTGTTAGTTACAGTGCCGTGAAACAGGAGTGAATGTTTCAGCCCTGCACTATTGGGAGGAAGCAATCTTAAGGCAGCAGACAGTGAGTTTCTCTCCGGTTCCTCTGTACCAGATAATCTTAACCCATTTATGCTGAGCATTGAAAAGTTTTAAAGTTTTGCATGTAATTTATATACATTACCTAGAAAGATTCAAGGAATAGGAATTTGAAGAGAACACATTTCATTATGTTCCACTGTTATAGGCATTCACAAATCAGTCACTAGGCTAGGCATTAAAGGCTTAAATTCTTTGAGTCTTCAGTGCTTTGCAGGTTGCCTGGAAAATCGAGAAATCTTAGGAAATATTTGTGGAATGCATTAATAATGCTTGTTGAATGGAGTAGCCCTCTCCTTACCTGTGGATCCCGTGAAACTGTAGATAGTACCAAACTGTGTATAGACTGTACTCTCTTCTTTTCCTGTACATACACACAAATTTAATGCTTTTTTCTTTTAACTAAAGGTGTCACGCACTATGGCTAATACTTTAGCCGTTTGAGGTATAACAGCGAAACTAGCATGAATTTCTTTTTCCTTCACAATTTCAGAAGATTCATTACTCTAGATCTTAACCTCAGCATATGCTTCCCCCCCCTTTCCTTCTGATGTTGAGAACTTTCATCTTTTCACTTAAAAGCAGCACTTCATGGATTCTCTGTGACATATCTGAATTGCCAGCATGACTACTCTTATACTTTGGTGCCATTAAGTAAATTAAGGGTTATCAGAACACAAGGACTGTGATACTACTGCAATCCATCTATAACCAAGGTGACAACTAAGTGATAAACCGGCAGGTAGTGCATACAGTGTGGAAAGGATTCGCATCTTGGGAGAGAGAGAGCAGCATGAGATGCCATCACACTATTTAGATAGCACGCAGTATTTAAAACTCATCTTAAATAAGTTTATTTTTCTGACTCTTCCATTTAGTGTCTTTGGACTTCAGTTGACAGTAGGTAATTGAAATGGTGGCAAGGAGAACTATAGGTAAGTTGGGGACTACTGAGTGTATTCTCTCAGTAAATGTGTTAGGTATATAATTTGTGTTATGCACTATATTGACTACTATTTGCAAGATCGAAGTGCTTTGATGTAATTGCAGTTTTGTGGTTTTTTTTTTTTTTGGTACCAGGGATTGAACTCACAACCTCGCGCTTGCCAGGCAGGTGCATATGCCGCTGAGCTAAGTCCCCTACTTTTGATGTAATAGTAAAGACATACTGGGGAACACAGGCTGGGCTGTCAAGAATCAAAATATGAGAATTAGGATTTAGAGTAACAAAATGCTGCATAGGTAAGAAGTAGACTGATTCTGAGTCCAATCCCCAAGTTTTGATTGGGATTGTGGCAGGCCAGGGCTGGAGGGGGATGTGTTAGAGAGATGCTGGTTGTGGGGAAGTCAGAGGGCACGGCCCCTGCTGGGAGCAGAGTGGGAACCTGTGCCTCAGCGTGCTTCTCACTCTGCTGACTCCAGCATTTCGCGGCTTACTGCTGGCTCATTGGTAGGGAAGTTGTGCACTTGCTGGCTCTTCTCTAAGTTACTCCAGTGCAAACAGGTGTAGCAGGCAATGCCATGTCCTGTATTTCAAAAGTTCTTAGAACAGTGTCTGACACGTTGTACTATATAACCATTTATTAAATAAATACAATAAAGGATAATATGTCAGGGATTCTGTTTGAGTCAAATCAAGCCAAATACCAGCTGTATTCTTTTACTTTTTGACCCTTGTCTTTTCGCAAGTGGCATCACCTCGGTCGCATTGATCAGATGTGGTCCGTGTTCTTGACACTGTGTGTAGTGCAGCAGGCTGGCATCTGGGTTTCCTGGATTACTCTGCTCTTGATCTGGCAGTTCCTATTTTGTGACTGCTGAAGTTATGTTAGAAAACACACACACACACACACACACGCACACAGGTTTTCTAGTTGTCTTCAGTGAAAGGGGTGATCGACTGTATCTCCTGTCGTTATTGGAAATGGAAATTCTAGTTCATGGGTTGTGGGGAACCTGGCCAAGATCCCCACCTGTCTGTTTGAGGGGTATGGCGAAGGATGAAGAAAAAACAGAAACAAAATTAGTAATGCACAGATGGGGAGCTAGGAGGTCAGCGGCTCAGGACAAAGACCTCTTGGGCTGGCGCCCTTTAATTTTGTCCAGTGAGAGGTGCAGGGGGAGGGTTCAGTGCTTTTCCTGGAACAGCAGCAATAAGTGGTGGCAGGGGCAGGTTTAACATCTAAAGGAAACAAGTTAAGATCCTTCCCCATGCCGGGGTCCTAGTGTCCTCCCTGTATTGTTCTCAGCAGATCTCATCCTGCTCTGTGAACGCCACAGCCTCATCAAGATCTCAGCAGTGGGTGAAGACAGCCTCACACATCCTTTAGTCTCTGTTCATAATGTGTGGTCCCCAACAATGAGCTTTATGTACTTTGGATCGTACATCTATGAGAAGCTACAAAGGAGACCAGTTGGGTCCTCTGTGTTCAGCAGATAGAGGAAATGGGGCAGAGAGGGGTTAGGTTGGTTTGTCCTGGGTCATGAAGCTGGTAAGCAGTGGAACTAGAACGTGAACCTGAGCCGTGGACTTTCAGAGCTTGTATTTCTTTTCCTAACTGGGACGGCTGCTGTGTCCTCCGAAGTGTTCTCGGAAAGGTCAGTCAAGTCTTCACCTGTGTGCGCTTTCCTTCCATCTTAGCATACTGTCTGGCAAAAACCTGGCTGTATAGAATGTAGATACAGTGTACTCTACATCTTTTGAATTGCTCATATAACACTGGCAGATTTGTTATCAGTTCTTATTTTTGTAGATTTGGGTGTTTATAACTTCACAAACATTTCAGTTCAGAGCCTTTGCATTTTGTCACAATTGTCTGTGTTGTTTTATTTAGTTAAGGTTTGCAAGGATCAAATATATATGTCTAGTAACTGTCTAATGTCTAATACAGAAATGAAAATATTAAAATGTGGAATCTTTAACTCTGGAAAAATAACATCAGTGATTGAGACTCAAAAACTTCCATCTATAGTGTGGCCTGGTGACACATGCCTGTAAACCTGGCACTCAGGAGGCTGAGGCAGGAGGATGGAACACAAGTTCAAGGCCAGCCTGGACTGCATAGTGAGACCCTGTCAAAAAGATTTTTTTTTCCATTTGTGTACTCTTAGGAGTCAAAAAGTTCATTGAATTGTGCCCCAAACAAGAGGTTTTTATGTACCTTGAATGGTTCCCCATCAGGACAACCAAGGGCCTGCCACAGCACTTGGGACATCCAGCTACACCCTCCAGCATTCTGCAGGAGCCCAGCACCCACAAGTCACCATTGCAGCGAGTCTCTGCTCCTGTGCCATTTTAAGCAAATGTGTCTCTTCATCAGATGCAAGCCAGTTTGTTTTTGTTATTTTTTTCCTTAAAAAAAAAAAAAAAAAAGACTGGGGGCCAGGGATATAGCTCAGCAGCACAAACACCTACCTGGCAAGCGCAAGGTCCTGAGTTCAATGCCTGGTACCAAAAAAAAAACAAAAAACTTTTTTTTCTGCCTTTGAGAAAACTAAAGGTCTAATATATATTCCAATTTCTTTTGACAGAGAAAAAGACAAGCATATGAATCTAACCTCATCTGCAACGGGCTGCAGCTAGAAGCAACAAGATCAGTAAGTGTTAGTCTCTTATAACCCTTGGGTAGCTTGTTCTTGGAGAGTGGAAGGCTGCTTGGAGTTGGTGGACAACACTGGAAACACCAGCCTGGCCATG
Source organism: Cuniculus paca (assembly GCA_004365215.1). Lineage (NCBI taxonomy): Eukaryota > Metazoa > Chordata > Mammalia > Rodentia > Cuniculidae > Cuniculus > Cuniculus paca. Next base: position 10,306 of record RJWT010018349.1, read on the forward strand.
CTGTAGTCACAGACTGGGAGGGCAGTCGCTCAGAGTCTACGTTCCGTAGAGTGTGTGTCATTGTTTTTCCAGTAGCCCAAGAATTTAATAATTAATGCATATATGAATTGTTATTTTCCTCCTTTAAAAACTTTTTACATGTTTTCTTAACTATACAAATAGTATAAAATAATAAAAATTAGAAAAATGTAAGAGTAGGGAAAATAAAAATCACATGAATCTTAACTATCCAGAAATTACCTTGTAGTCTTTCTAAACTTTTCTTTGCTTGGGTAAAAATGTATTTTTTACCTTTTAAAAAGGGAGTTGTTATTTCACAATTTATAATTTGCTTTTTCATTTTAATATAAAGTAAATAAACAGTCAGTGTAGGTCATTGACATTTTAATGGCCACATAACATAATGAATATACAAGTTAAGCAGTCCATTTCCAGGTTTAGAAAATTGAAATTTTTTTTATTAATATTGCAATGTTCTAGCTTTTTTATTTTGTCATTAATTTTGATGGAGTAATACACAAATTAACAAGCTTAGTTTTCTAATTTAAAATACTAGTTTTGTCAAAGAACTATAATTTTAATTATTTTCTTTATAATTCAAACTAAGAAATTGTCTATCAAATTTATGCCAGTCACAGGCATATTTTGTTCAGTACTGAGGATTAGACCCAGGACCTTGGCACTGAGCTACTTCCCCACCCTTTTCTATTTTTTACTTGAAGATAGGGTTTTGCTAAGTCACCAGGCTGGGCTTGAACTTGCAATTCCCTTGCCTAAGGACCCAGAGTGCTACAGGTTGATCTTTATTATAGCTCTACTTTTTGGTGTTCTCTGTAAATGTACATTTATTTATTTCTTTTCCTTAAAACAAAAAACTAGCTCTTATGAATCTGTATATCTAAAAATTGTGAAGATGGGTGGTTTGATTTCCTGCTGTGCATTCTTGTCTTCCAATACAGGTCTTGGATGACAAGCTTGTATTTGTGAAAGTACACGCGCCGTGGGACGTGTTATGTACGTACGCAGAGCTGATGCACATCAAATTGCCTCTGAAACCCAATGATCTAAAAACCCGCGCCTCAGCCTTCAGCCATCTCAACTGGTTCACTAAAGTCCTCAGTGTGGATGAAAATATCATCAAACCAGAGCAAGAGTTTTTCACTGCCCCATTTGAAAAGAACCGAATGAATGATTTTTACATTGTTGATAAAGATGCCTTCTTCAATCCAGCCACCAGGAGCCGCATTGTAAGTCTAAGCTAAATTTAGTTTCTGTCTTAGGGTGATCTTGTTGTTGAATTATTAGTGGTTCGGTTTGGTTGGTATGGTTTTGGTATGTACATAGTTATTTGTCTGTTTGTTTTGAGACAGGGTCTCACTCTGTAGTTCAGGCTGGCCTTGAACTCACTATATAGCACAGGCTGACTTCACACTCATGGTGATCCTCCTGCTTCAGCCTTCCACGTGCTGGGATTATAGGCTGCAGCACCACACCCAGCAATTTTGGTTTTAAAAGCTGAAAAAAACTAAAAATGCCTACAGATTCCTGTTGTAGTATAAACAGTGATTAGATTGGTTGGTTCTACTGTATAAATCACGCACTCTACTTTGGAATCTTTTTAGGTTTACTTCATCCTCTCTCGGGTCAAGTATCAAGTGGTAAACAATGTTAGCAAGTTTGGGATTAACAGACTTGTAAGTTCTGGAATCTACAAGGCAGCATTTCCTCTCCATGATGTAAGTCAAATGGCAAAAAGGAACCAAGAGGCCTGGCGTGGGCTGTGGTGGTGACAGTGGGGAAGCGCTAACCTTCCTGACCCCATGCTTCTTTCTTAGTAAGATAAAAATAGTATACTCACAGGTTGCAAGCTCCTGAAAGGCGGAAAGGAACGTGACCCCTTTTTTCACCAATGGATCTCAGGCAGAAAGGACGCTGAGATGAAAGGAGTGGGTGAAGGAATAAACAGTTTTTCTCCTGTTAATGACTGTGGCAGTACTGATTAGTAGCTCCTATATATTAGGAGGCAAAAACTTCTACTCTGCTATTTTCTAGTTAGATGACCTTGTAAAAATCATTTACCTGTTCTGTTTCTGAGCTTCCCTGTCCATAAAGTCAGGGTAATAACAGTGCTTACCTCGCAGAGCTGTCATTAGGATTAATCAGTGTCAAATGTTAGTCCCTGGCATATATTTAAGTGTTAGCTATTTTTATAATTACTAGCAAATGCCGTTATTAAACAGAAAGATATGAATTCTTTGTAAGGCAAATACATGTTGGAAATTCTCATTTATCATTTGACTATAACATAGACTTTCTCTCCCTTGAAGTACTCTTTTTACACTTGTCTAGGAATGTGCCAGGGCTTTTAAAAAGGCACCTGACAATAACAAACCCCAGATTGTTGACATTTTTCAAGGACTGTGTTTGGAGACCACAGCAACTTTTCAAATTCAAGAGCATATCAGTAACTGATATCATCCTAAATGGAATCTGATTTTTAAAATGTGACCACCCAGACTCCACAAAGGCAAGGACATTATATCTAAAGCTGTTCAAAGTTGGTCATTGAAACAAATGAAGTACTGTATTTTATGGCATTGGTACTTTGCCACATACATTATCAATTTATCTGAATCTGAAAAGACCCGCTATTGATCATTACTGCTGCATACTGCATCCATTGGTGGGTGAAGACAGTATTGAAATGCCTGAGATAGAAGCAGTAGGACAGCAAGCAGCTATTTGATACATTTGGATGAGAGAAGCAGAGGAGAAGAGGCTGAGCTTCCAAGGAGCCCATTGTGACTGTCCAGCTCAACAGCCTACCGGCTTTATTTTTGTGCCCCATCAAAATTAGCAACCATGGCATAACACAAACTTTGGGGACACTCACAAATACTTGTCTTGAGTATTAATCCAGGATGCCAGAGTTCAGTAGTGTTCAGATGGTATTTGCCCTTGCTTAGGTCTTTTCCAATACAGCCTGTAAATATAGTGGTCCCATAGCCAGGTCAAGGGTTGTGCCTCAGTGGTATTTGGGAGGAAAGTTGATTGAAGTCTGGCCTCATGCCGAGGCTTGACTAGACAGTGATCTGATTCTAGTACATGAAGGAGAATGAGTCAGACAAGAAAAGGGCCAAGTCAATTTAAGAAGAGGCAGAAGGTTTTCTTTCTTGAGTAAACTGAACGTGTAACATGATTATCAGTTGTCTTTGTTGCTTATTTTCTACATGTTGTCACAGAATAACTACTGAACTGGGGGACAACGAGAAATGTGGGTTTAGAGTTGTCCTGCTGCTAACTGATCAAAGGCACTGGTTCCACTGTTGTCCAGGAGGGTGGCGGGCTCCCAGTGTTCCTCCATTGTAATGATCTTAGCACTTGGGTGGCCCAATTTTTCATCGTTATGGTTGCCCCACGTGGGAGGTATTAAGTATTCCTGGGCCTCCCCAAGTTTCTGCATTGTGCCCAGGATTGTAACATCCAAGCATTCATCTCTACCCACATTTGCAAATGGTCCTCAAGGGATATTGAAATGAGCCTTGTTTAGAATCACTAAAGGTCGTATTTCAATTACTTCCAACAAGTCAGGGTCCCTTTTTCACAGATGTGACTCCGAAGTGTTATGGTCAGGTTTAGTAAATAGATTTGTGAAAATGTGATTATGGTGCTCATTAGTTTCCCTCTGCTTCTCAGTGCAAATTTGGCCAACAGTCAGAGGATCGCAGCTGTCCTAATGAACGATACCTTCTGTACAGGGAGTGGGCTCATCCACGGAGCATATACAAAAAGCAGCCCTTGGATCTTATCAGGTGAGTAGTCGTGGATAGTGAGTGCCCTCTGGCATCTGAGTGTGACAGTACCCAAAGACCTGGCCAACCCAGGAAGCTGATGCAGGGCTCCAGCCTGGGTTTTTATTGGGTCCTGTCGTGTGTTTCTATTGAAGTTTCCTTATGTAGGCAAGTCTGATTGAGTCATCACCCATCGCCCATGTGGCTCCATCCCTAGGCCCTTCATATCCCTGCTGGTCCATCCAGTGTCACCTGGCTCATAACTCCAACTCTCTAATCATGTGATTGGTCTGTCACAGCTGGTCCCACCCTGAGTCATCTCATTAGCACAAACTAGGGCCCACAAGACTCACCTCACGGGTATAAACCTGCATGTGGTAGTCCAGTGGGCCCACCACAGATGAAAAGATACTCACATCCCCCAGAAGATTCTAGGGGCCTAGAGGTTCCTTTCAGGAATTGGGAACAAAGACCTGCCAAATTCTTCATTGTAGAAGAGTAAATGTTAGATTTAGCTTATATTGCAAGGTAAGACCTATAAGTTTTCATTCCTTTCCTGAATCTGCTATTAAAACTATGTCATTATAAATCCCAAGAAAATAATGAGTAGCTCAGGGCTTGTCTTTGCAATGCACCAACGCTGGCTGCTGTCCAAAAGATTATGTTGTTTGGGCATGGTGGAGGATCCTCGCTGCTGGAGAGAGACACGAAGGAAATGCAGATGAGCAGATAACAAATTAATGAATAGAAAACTCTTTAATTGGTATAAAATAACACAATGATTAGGTGAGGGGTTGTCAAGAACAGTTGTCTTTGTGTCATTGACATTTGAGCTGAGACCTGGATAGTGAAAAGAATCTAGTATTTTAAGGATTTGGAAGAAGTCATTCTAGAAATAGAGGTAGCTTATACAATGTCCCTGAAACATAAATACATTTGACAAAACCCGGGAAACGGGACGACCAACGCTAAGGAGGAAGAGAATAGTGAGACACAAAATTAGAGGGCTATCTGGAGGTCAGAGGTTAGACTCTTTGTGTAGTGAGAAGCAATTGTGATATTTTAAGTAATTCTGTTTCACATTTTGCAAGATGGAGAAAATGGCTCACAGGGAGACAAAGTAGAGTCTTTTAAATGTAAACCAGGTGAGAGACAGAGCAGATTTGGAGTGTATTTGGGGAACACAGTTGGCGGAATTGGTTATGAACTGGATGTGGGGAGTAAGGGGCGAGGTGAATCGGGTTGTCCTCAGGTCTGTCCAGAGCCAAGCGCCTGTTCTTTGACTTTTCATTGCCTCCTGCAGTTGCCCAACTTGAGAAAATGCCTTACGTTTATAGTGAGAATTTTTAAAGCACTAAACAGTTTGTTTTACATTTTATTATGGGAAATACACAAAAGTAGAATAAGATGGCAAGCCCGAGTGGATGTATCACCCCGCACCAAAAAATTCTCCACTCGTAGTCCTTCGTGTTTCATCTTTATCTCTACCTCCTTCCCTTACCCCTCCTCTGGATCATCTTGGAGCAAATCCCAAATATCATTTCATTAGCATCTTTTTTTTTTGTTTTGCTTTTTGAGGCAGGGTCTTGCTATGTAGTTCAGGCCAACCTTGAACTCGCCTTGTAGCCCAGGCTGGCTTCAAAATTGGGCAGTCCTCCTGCCTAAACCTCCTGAGTGCTGGGATTACAGGGGTGCACCACCACACCCCACTCTAAATATTTTAAACATAACCAGAATAGCCTTTAAAACAAAAGTGATAACTCCCTAACTTCATCAAATAATGTATTCAGATTTCCTTCATTGTCTCAAAAAGTATTCATAGTTTTTTAGTTCAAATCAGGATCCAAAGTCTGAATGTTACAGTTCAGATTTTCTCTGTAAGTTTTTGTTCTTTGTTTTTTGCTTTTCATTCAGTTTTTGCAGTAATTCCTTGCATCTAGTTTTATTCCCTGCATTCCAATTTTGTTCCCCCCATGGTATTGCTTGATACTGCTTTGGAGCATGTTCCTCTGTTCTGTGCATTTGTCTTAGTTAAGGGATGTGATCTTCATATCGGAATTTTATCTACTTTGCGCAAAATACTTGATACATGGAGTTAGATGCTTTTATCAGAAGGATTGTAATATCCAGTTATCTGTTTTTCTGTGATCTAGTAGCCCTTAATAATTGCTTTACTGTTTCATAGGGATTTCAGTTCATTATCTCATTTGATCACACTCTTAATTCCCACCTCCTTCATTTATTAGCTGAATTAAAGTCCCAAATAAGTACTTTATTAACCCCATTTACCTTGTACAGTAAGATTTTAAATGAAGATGTTTGTACATATGTAAATACAGCCACTCATCCCTGGTACCATAGGGATTGGTTCCAGACCCTCTAAGAACAGTGAAATCCACAGATGCTACCTGTATAAAATGGTGTAATATTTGCAAGTAGCCTATGTGTATATTTCCATATACTTGAAGTCATCTCTAAATTATTTATCATACCTAATATAATGAAAATGCTGTGTAAATAGTGGTGATTTGCTGATGTTTAGGGGCTAATGACAAGAAAAAAAAAGTCTATGCATATTCATTACAGACAGATTATTTTTCTCCCAGTATTTTCAGTCAGTAGTGGTTCAATCCAAGGAAGCAGAACCCTTGCATGTGGAGGGCTATTTAAGGTTGGCATTGGTATGAAGTTTTCATTTTATTAATCTCCTTTTATATTAAATCTGTATCATCTGTTGGCAGAGTGGTAAGTCTTAATCAGTAGAAGAAAAACAATTTTCCTACCATTTTAAGTATATTTTGCTAAGGGGAGCATATTTAAGTATTCTTTCTCTGGTCCATGTATTCTCCCCACATTGTTTCACTAGTAAACCCATAAACATCCAGGCTGTTGATTTTTATCTGTGGTTCCCCAGAATTATCAAAAGGGAAACAAACTCCTTCCCAAAAAATGAAACAAACAATTTGAAAAGAACAACCTATAGGAAATAGACTTTATACAGGTAAAGAAAGAAAATTTCTCCTCCAAACTCCCATTTTCACCATGAAAGAAAAGAAGATGTGTCCACAAGACAAGAGTAAGATTCTATATAAGCATCACTGTGAGAGTAAAATGTAGCTCATGGAAATTAAAAATGTGATCAAAAAACTCCAGCAAAAAATTCAGGTTGAAAGATGTCCGGAGGGATTTATTCAAGAAGTTGAAATTGATAGATGACTTTCAGTTTTTGAACACTGTCTTAGTTACTTTTTTCTCATTGCTGAGACAAAATACCTGACACCCAGAATTGGAGAAGGAAAGGTTTATTTAGTTTATAGTTTGTGGAAGTTTCAGTTCATACTCAGCCGGCTCCAAGGCAAGGAGGCATGGCTGAGGGTCAACCATTAATGGCAGCTGTGGTAGATACTAGAAGTGACCAGAGCAAAAGGGGAAATGCACACCTCTTCCCTCCCTTATATTTTATGCTAGCTACCCGTGGCACCTGGGCGGGTGCAGCACTCACACCACCAATCCCAGTGCTAGACAATGAACCAATCACAAACTCTAGACTCAGCTGCCTTAAAAAGGCCTGCCCGCCATGACCACAGGAGGTTTTGAGGGAATATTTGAGCACAAACCATAACAAACATTCTGAGGAAATTACACAGCAGGGCATGTCTGGGGTTGAATTTGTCAATAACCACACACAACACTAAGCAATGAACCATCATGACAGTTGTTAATTTGAAGAGCTTATTTCCCTTTTGGTAATCCTTGGGAACCACAGATGAAAGTCAAAAGCCTGGATGCTTAAGGGGTTACTAGTGAAGCAAAATATTGGGCAGGAAGGAAAAAGTAATTATAGTGATGACTTCATTCAGCTGTGAATAGTCAATCATAATAATGTAAAACAAGAGTATTGATCTCACCAAAAATTATAATGTAACTGCAGAAAGAATGGAAACAGATGTGGATGGATGATGAGGCAGGAGATTGAAAGAGAGCTTAATCTTCATCTTCCAGACTAGAAAGTTAGTGATGATCCACAGAACTGAGAAATCAGGAAGTAGCACTTCGTATTAGCAAAATGGAAGTAACCCTCAAAGAATCAGCTCTGAGAGTTGAAAGTGGTGCTTCAGGGCAGCAGGAGATAGGGAAGCCTTCTAGACTTCCTCACACATGAGCATGTACCTGTAACTTTGGTAAACCAAAGCTGATTTTGTAAGAATGATGTTGAGTTGGATGTTTTTGGCAGAGGTAATAAGTGAATATCCCATTTGAAGGGATCCTCACTATTCCCAACTTCTGAGAACTAGGAGACAGGTTTCCATTTAAGATTTGGAAAACATTGCCAGCCTTGCCTACAATGAATGTAACAGAAATGACTTAGAAAGTAATGACTTCTCTGTCACTGTATTCAAGTAGCGGTTATGTGACCAGCTCTCTACATATGACAAGATATTTTTACTGTTGGGAGGTTGGACCAGGTGACTTCTAAAATTCTTTCTAATTTTAAATGTGACATGTCCAGGATAGATGGCTTATGAGAACTGTATCAGTCTATTTCTACTACTATAATGAAATACCCAAAGCTGGGTATTTTATAAGGAAAAGAGGTTTATTTAGCTCACAATTTCGGAGGCTGAAAGTCCAAACAGCATAGACCCAGGTCTTAGGAGGGTCCCCTAGCTGCAACACGTCATGGCAAGAGGCCGTTTGTGAGGGAGAGGTCATATTACAGGAGGCCAAAGAGAGGAGAAGGCCTAATCTTTCTCTTATAACAGCCTCTTGCGAGAGCTAACTCATAAGAACCACAGTTCATTCTGAGGATGATGACTTCTTT
>RJWT010018350.1:0-12656 GCA_004365215.1 Cuniculus paca
GATTGTCACATGCAAGGCAGTCTTCACACATGACAACAGCATGTCCCATGTACACAGGTCGCACTGACAGCGCATGTGCTTAGCTTTTCTTTCCTATGTGGCAGGCCATTTTGTCATCTTTATTGTCTTCTTGTTTTGTCAGGGCGTCCTACTATATAGAACAATGTACATTTAGCAGGAAAATAAGGTATTAATAAAATAAAATACTAACTAAATATGTTATGAATGCTCAGAATAGACAACAACATTTTCACATCAGCTGTTTACTTGCTTAAAAAACCTAAAAGATAACATCAGAAATAAAAACCTATGTGAAACTTCAATGTAAATATAAATAAAAATCTACCACAGAAATAATCTTTGCTTCAACTGTCACACACAAGGGAGTTGTCTTGGTTACTTTTTCTTCCTTGCTAAGACAAACACCTGACACCCAAAATTAGGGAAGAAAAGGTTTATTTAGCTCACAGTTTCTGGAGATTTCAGTCCATAATCAGCTGGCTCCAAGGCAGGACGGCATGGCACCGGGGCAGCACTTCAAGGCAGCAGCCAGAGCAAAAGAGAGCAAAAACGCAAGCCTCTTCTCTACCCTCAAAGAGTACACAGGCCACCCCCTCCACCTTCAGGGTGGGTGTAACACAAATGTCCTTGCTCTCCATCACACAGGATGAGGATATTTACAAAGAACCTTGACTCCCTGCTGAGTCTCTCAGTTAAACTACTAAACTTCTCAAGTTGACACAATGTATTAACCATAAGAGGAGTCTTCACATATGACAACTGCATGTTCCATGCACGAGTATCACTTACACTGAAAGCATGTATGTTTTGTTTTCCTACCTTTTCCTGTAGGGCATAGTTGGCATCTTATTGGTTTTCCCATTGTCACGGTAGGTCTTTGTGATGCTGTGCCTGCCTCTTTACCTGTCAGCCCACCAGTGTGCTCCACAATTTTTTGCATAGTTCCCTGGGCAGAAATATTTTGTTTTTCCTCTGTTGTAAATGATCTCTTATGAGTTCCAGTCCTAATCTTCTAAGAAAATTTCTCTGTGATATTTTATACTTGTTATTTTCTTTGGAAACTATCAAAACAAGGGCCAGGGATCTAGCTCAGCGGCATAAGCGCCAACCTGGAAACTATCGAACCATTTTTGCCACACATATCTAGGATCTAATAAAACACAACCATTGGTCAGCTCTTTGTGTTTCAAGTGACATCATAGTTGCAGCGTAACTCATTACCATCATCTCCTCCACCTTTGGTTTTGTTGTAAAAAGTTTCCATCCTAGATTTCCATTTTGTTAGAGTTTCCCCATCAATATTTCCATCATGGTGCAATGCTGACATCAACAGTACCATTTTGTTTTTCTTTGCCAATGTTGTATCTTTCTGCAATCCAAAGATTGTGCTATACAATTCTTTGTTTTGAAATTGCAACATTTCATTTTGGAATTTCTGCTTCCTTCCTGCATGCAGTTCCTAAGCTGGTCAACTTGTGCTCCATTAGTAAAGGTAACAGTAATTGGAAACTGATAAACCAATTGCCAAATGTCATGTTCTGTTAGTTTGGGAGATGGGAACAAGTCTGTTGGTAACATCATTTGGTTTATTACTATATGAATAAGGACCTGGCACTGAGTTGCAGGATAAATTTCTAAATTGAAAGCATAAGTCTTCACATCTACAAGGGTACAAATTTTTATGCCATATTTTGAAGGCATAAAATATGGGAGAATATACTGGCCTGGAGCCACAGTGACCATGAAATACTGCAAGATGTTCATTAATAGTCACATATTCAGATGGTGTGCAAATTGCTTGACAATTACCCACAAATCTCTCCAAGAATGAGCAGATAGCAGTCAGATTATCAGTTGTTTTTCTTTCTTGGCAGGTGGTTTTGCCATCAAACTTCAAGTGATTTTGAAGGAAACGAAATGTCCTCAGTGTCAGTTATTCTACAAACCTCAAGCCCACACTCATAACTTTTCTGTAAGTCTTTGCATTCCTGTGATGACCAGAAGAAAGTCCCGCTAAGTACAGCAGACCTGTGAATCCTTTCAGGTCAGCTAGTGAGGTGTCATAATAAATACATTTTTGAGTATGGCTATTGGTACATACAGAACATTTTACTTATATTTTAGCATCTGTGTATTTCACAAAATCTTGTAGCATTTCATCTGTTATAGTTTCCAGCACTGAAAGCCAGTGCTGGCGTTCTAGTCAGTTTAACCCCTGCCACAATCCTCACTGTATTTTCAGACCCAGTTTTAACATTGGGTTGTTCCATTGAGCCGCATGACCATTTTGCACCATTCTGACTAGTAAAACATGTACTCACATTGCTGTTTTCTTTATCACCTGACTCAAGGAGGTCTGCATTGCCTGTGTCTGTATCAGTCAATTCTTGCTCCATTTCACTGTCATAGGAACTTTGGCTCACATGCTCAACATCAAAGTCATTACCATCTTCCTCTTCCATGAATGAGTGATCTGATGATTCACTTTTGACATCCTCCAAAACTTGGAAATCTGGTTTTTCATGTGCCACTGTACTGAATTGGGGTACTTCTACCAGAAAAATCAAAATAAACCCACATTCTATTATGGTAAAGTACATGTTATATAAAAGAATTGTGCAGATGTATTTTATCTCCAATGATGCTCCGGTGAACATACACAAAACCTGTTAGATGGAGCATAAATGTGGGTAAAAACCCCAATTTGACACTTTTGCACACATGCACACACCTTGCAGTTAGTCGTGCCAAGTAAGTAAACACACAAATTGCTTCCTGTATCCTGCAGGCATAGCTACTGAGACCACAGCCAGCTACCATTATGCTAAAGTACAAATTTACAACAGAAAAGTATGGATTTTTTTTTAATCCCATGTCATGTCCCATGGAATACATATCATTCTCCTCTTGGTCCCCAAAATTCATGACCTTATCGTATATAAAAACATTTATTCCATCCCAACAGCCCCAACATCTTAAACCCTTTCTAGCACCAACTCAAAAGTCCAACATCCAGTGTCTCATCTTAAAATAAGAGTGAGACTCAAGTCATAATTTACCCTGGGCAAAATCACTCTTGCCATGAAACTGTGAAATCAAAACAAAGGCTCAACTTCCAAAATATAATGGAGGGACAGTGATAGGACAGACATTCTCATTTGAAAGGGGGAATAGGCATCAGGAAAGAGGTTACGGGTCCTAAACAACTTCAAAACTCTATGAGATAAACACCAAGTCTTAAAGCTCTTCTGGAATAAACTTTCACCCCACGTGCCACCTCCTGGACACACTGAGGGATTTGAGCTCCTAAACGCTTAGGCAGCCCTGCCCCTACAGGTTTGCTGGTCTTAAGCCAGGCACAGTTCTCATAGGTCGGAGTTTCATTCCTGAAGTCCTCCCAGGCTAGCCCTGGACACTGGCGATTCTACAGTGCTGAAGTCTGGTGACAGTTTCACGTCAATGGCTCCATTAGCACGCAAGTGCCATGGATGCAGTGAGTCTCCCCAAAATTCATATGTTGAAGTCCTAACTCCCAGTACCTCAAAGTGTGACTGTACATTATGTGCTATGTGATGATGTTTCAGCCAATGACAGATCACATATACGACTATAGTCTCCTAAAATTATACCAGAGCTGAAAGGCAGCAACAGCAAGAATGAAAGGAGAGTGGCTCCCCATCAAACACCGCCAAATAGCAAGTGACCACCTGAAAAACATCCATGACCTTCACCAAAGGTCACCACTGCAGGGGCAAAAGTCAAATGACATGGTGTGAGCAGTGACTGGCTGTGTTTTGGTAGAAAGACATTTATAAAACCCCAAGAGGACAAAATCCATCCTCCAGAGTTGAAAAGCAAGTAAGAGGCGACAGCTAGGCAGTAGCTACAAAAAACTGGGTGATGGCCCACAGTTAAAATCCCACCACTCTGGAAGGCTGAGACAGGAGGATCGCAAGTTCAAGCCCAGCACAGGCAACTTAGTGAGACTTTGCCTCAAAATTAAAAATTAAAGAATGGTAGGAGATGTAGCTCAGTGCAAAGATCCTGGGCTCAATTCCCAGTATTTTTTTTGTTTTGTTTTGTTTTGTTTTTGGTGGGAGCCTCTCATTCTGAACTTCCCATACCCTGGGAGGACCTTCAGGGACAGAGCAGTAAAAGGTCAGAGGTGAAACAGAGAAGAAATATGACACTTACTCATTACCTACTGTGGATTCGACATTAAAACACTACCTTCCGTTTACATAATGTTTCATGTTTCAAAAGATTCATCCCATATCCATTCATTTAATCTTAATAACTACCTCTGAGGATATGTAGGAGGCATTTCTTTCTCACGTGAAGACTTAAACTTAGAAAAAACAAACAAAATAGTACAGCACGCAAAAGGTAGAAGAAGCAGGACTTTATCCCAAATCCACACCCCCATGTCCAGGTGCTTGCAAAGCATATTCACAGAACGAAATGCTGGTCTGGGTCTCAGTTTCTTCATCCAAAAAATAGGAACAATAATAGTATCTGCTTCACAGTATTAATAAACAAAAAATCTTAAAGGGACTAAGTCACAGTAAGTGATCAATAAATCTCAGCTACTATTATCTTAAATTCCACAAACATAAAACTCATACACTAACCAAACAAGCCCATCCCGCCTTGGCCCTGTGTGTTCTGTCTCAGTGAATCTGCAGAGCTCAGCTCTGCTAATGATAATGGTAACAAAATCCAATGGTAACAGTAACAGCAACTAACACTCACCACATGGGTACTACACACCAGCCTCTGTTCTAACCACTGTGCCTGCATTATCTCACTCATCTACAGCAACTTCTGGGCAGAGATTACACCTGATTAATTTCTGTACCTGTTTAACTGCTGGCACCCAGCAGACATTCAGTCAGTGCTGGCTGAACTGAAGCAGGAAGCAAGGTGTGAACTTCTCGTGCTGTGCTGTTTCCTTCTGTGGCCTCTCCTTTTCCTACAATGATTTATGATGTTGAACCAGGTTATAAGGAGAAAAGGGGGCAGGGTGGATATTATTTTTCTGCCAAAGATTTTAACAGCTTCTTTGAAATGCATTCTTTGATTTAATGAAGTCATCAGGAATGTCTTTCCAAGTGCAAGGAGAAAACAATCTACTATCTGGAACACCCACATATTTACAAATCTAGTCTATTTGAAGAATATAATTTAAGATGTCACTGGCAAAAGCTTAATCGTCTGTAATCTAACAGTTTGCAGAAAATGATAAAAAGATTCTGAAACTGAATACTTAAAAACATACAAACAGGAGACACTGAAAAAATCAGGTTATATAATTAGTGGAGCACTTTGAAATAGAATACTCACAGAAAGATAAACAGAAAAAATACTTTAAACAGCAGAGTGAAGCATGCTCCTCATAGTTTCTTGAGAGGCACTTGGAAAAGGTCATTTAAGTCCAATGTTCCCCACCCCCACCTCTGCTAACTGAAATAGCAACAGGCTTTGATAATAATTTGAAAAGACTACTTCCAGTTGACTCAAAGTCTTACTCTCAAGAAAAAAAAATTTTTTCACACACACATATAATCTTCCAAATGTTCTTCTTTATTTGGCATCATGTAAGAAATTCCAGATTTAAGTGTGGTGTCAAGTAAATAATAACTTTCTGGAAATTACTGGAGTTTTGGAAAGCGCTCCTAAAATGGAACGTCCTGTGGTAATGACAGGGTTCGAGACACACCACCCCAAAATACGGCACCACAGAATCTGGGAAACAGTAGAAGCGGGCACGCAGCTCCTCCATCTTCCCGCCTTTCTTCCTGGAAGCAGGTTACAAAACCCTACATGACAGGTGCGCTCCCAGTCCCCAAAAGAAAGGAACATCCTAGCTCCTGTGTGTTACAGAGAGGAACATGAATAAACAGACCTTGCTAAGGACCCCATTTACTACCACTGAATCGCACTCTTTTTCCAACCATGTATTTCCACAATGGTCCTCTTTCATCATACCTAGCACAAAAATCCACATATTCAAATGTTTCCTTGGACGTCTGCTTTTTTATAAAAGCTTCCATGTCATGTAAGATTACATTAAATCGTATGCTTTTCCCTTATTTGTCTTTCATTATAGAGACCTCGGCCTGATTAACATTTTCTTTCTCCACAGTAAAAATTCAAATTTTGAAAATGAAACCAAAAAAAAGACCACCTTAAAATACTCTTACTGTACTTTGCTATTAATATATTGTAGAAGCTATCTCTTTTTATTTTAATTGATAAAAATTGTATGCATTTTTATGTGAACAAAAAACAAAGATGAAATAATATATACCATCTTAGTCTGTTTATGCTATTATAACAAAATACTGGTTAATTTATAAATAATAGAAATTTATTTCTCACAGTTCTGAGACTGAGAAATTCAAGACCCAGGGTCGTCTGGTTAGATCCTTGCTACCCCTACAGATGACAGAAAGATTAACGCTGTCCTCACATGACACAAGACACAAGGGCAGAAAGGACATAAATTATATCCCTTAGGGCTAGAATTACTTCCAAGAAGGCCCCACACTGCTAGGTGTGGTGGTCCACACCTGTAATTCCAGAACTCGAGAGGCTGACGCAGGAAGATTGCCACTAATTCAAAGCCAGCCTGGGGTACATACAGTGAGTTCAAGGTCAGCCTGAACTAAATAGTGACACCCTGTCTCAAAAGGGGGCGGGGTAACCATGCTTAATACCATATATGTGGATTAAGTTTCAACATATGAATTTTGGGAGAGTCAGACCATGGCATACACAGTGTAGATTGTCTAAATGGAGATAATTAACATATCCATTACCTCATACACTTGTTATTTTTCGTGGTTAGGACGCATAAAATTTACTCTCCGTGATTTTCAAGAACACAGCATCTTGTTAACTATTGGCACCATGTTAAAAACAACAGATCTCTTGAACTTATTCCTCCCACCTGACAATTTGTAGCCTTGGACCAGTATCTCCCAACCACTTCTCTCCACACCCTGATAACCACTCTCCCTGTCTACCAATTTAACCTTTTCAGATTCTACACGTAAGTGAGGTCATGACCTATTTGTTCTTCTGCGCTTGGCTTACTGAATTTGACCAAATGTCCTCTAGGTTCATCCATGTTCTCATAAATGACAAGATTTCTGTTTTTAAGACTAGAAAGTATATATTTTATATATATATATATATAATATTTTCTTTATCCATTCATTTGTTGATGGTTATTTAGTTGGTTTCATACGTTGATTAGTGTGAAAATGCAGCAATGAACGCGAGACCACAGGCATCTCTTCAACATACCGATTTCTTTTCCTTTGGGTACACGTCCAGTAGTGAGACTGCTAGGTCACACAGTTCTACTTTTAATTTTCTGAGCAATCTGGGTCCTATTTTCCAAAATGTACTAATCTGCATTTCCATCAACAGTATACAAGGGTCGCCTTTTTTCCATATCCTTGCCAATACTTAACTTTCATTTTCTTAGCAATAGCCACTCCAATAGGTATGAAGTTATATCGCTGTGATTTTAATTTTGATTTCCCTGATGATTAGTAATGTTGAGCATTTTTTCATATATCTGTTGGCCATTTCTATGTCTTCACTGAAAAATGTTTATTCAGGTCCTTTGCCATTTTTTAATCAGGTTCTTTTCTTACTATTAGGTTGTTAGAGTTCCATATATATTTTTTGGGCATTAACCTTTAGTAGCTATATGGTTTGCAAATATTTTCTCCTACCCTACAGCTTATCTCTTCACTCTACTGATTTCTACATTTGCTGTGCAGAAGTTTTCTGGTTTAACATAATTCCTTTTGTCCATTTTTGTTTTTGTTGCCATATCTAAAAACATTATTGCAAAATCAGTGTCAGGAAGCTTTTCCTATTTTTCTCTAGAAGTGCTTGCTTGTTGAGGCATGGTCCATGTAGTCCAGTCCAGCCTTGAACTCATTACATCATACCCCAGGCTGGTCTCAAACTGATAGTGATCTTCCTGCATCAGCCTCTCAGGCAGTGGGATTACAGGCACACACTACTGGGTCCAGCGTTCTAGCAGTTTCATAGTTTCAGGTCTAATGTTTAAGTTTTGAATTCATTTTGAGTGGATTTTTATATATAGTGTCTACTTTTTATGTATGGTGTTTATTTTTATATATAGCATCTACTTTCATTCTGCTGTGGCTACCTTTTGTTTCAACATCGTTTATTTAAGATACTATCCTTTCCCCATTGTATGTTCTTGGCACTTTGTTGAAAATCAACGGATCACAAGGGCATGGATTTATTTCCCTACTCTCTATTCTGTTCCACTGATTCACGTGTCTGTCTTTATGTCGCTATTATGCTCTTTTGATTATCATAGCTTTGTAGCATATTTTGAAGTCAGGTAATGTGATGCCTCCAGATCTGTTTTTTGTTGTTATTTTGCTTTTGTTTTGTTTTGTTTTGATACTTGCTCAAGGTTGCTTTGACTATTCAGGGTGTCTTGTGGTTCCATAAAAAAATTTTTTTTTAATTTTAAAGATAGTGAAACCCTACAAAACAAAACAGAGTAAATCCAGTCAAAACACAGCAGGGAGATTGGTACAGAATATCAAAGCAGGGTAATGGGAAAACAACAATGGCTACTACAGTGTATGTTGTTATCTTCACAGTAGTTTTCCATTCTATCAGTTATAGCAAAATCAGACCAAAACAAAACAGAATAAAACCAATCAAAATAGAATATTGAGTAAAGAAAAAAAAATTAATAAGAATAAAACAAAACAGTGAGAACATTATTAGACTTTAAAAACAAGACAGAAAAAAAAACTCCATATTTACCATATTGCCTACCGTTATCCTTCCTATACATGCTCAGACTGTCAACCCCATGCCTGTAAATTCAACCTAACAATACAATCCTTCAGGTGCTTTTTGTACCTCAATTGCTATTAGTTCAGGTTGACCTCCAAACCAGCCGGTGGCTTATGGGGTGAGAGGGTTTGGTGATTTTCAGTCTGCATGCTGGTAGGCTTACAGGAGACACTGACGTTTTTCTCTTTCTGGGTCCCACACGGTCTGTGCAACTTATCAGAAAGGCTGGCTAGTTGGATCCTTGATCAGCTCTTCCCAGTACCAGCATGGCTGATTCTCGGGAGTTTCTGGCTTTTCCTTGTCTTCCTAGGTCCTGTACGATCTGCCGGTTCCATAAAAATTTTAAGATTGGGTTTTTAAATAGCAGAAATGCAATTGTGTGAAAAGTGTAATTTTAATAATGATTTCATTGATTTTGTATAGCATGGTCATTTTAAATATTAATTTTTCCAATCCATGAACATGGGATATCTCTTTATTTATTTGTGTCTTTTTAAATTTCTGTCATCAATGTTTCCTTTTTTTTCCAATATACAGGTCTTTCACTTCCTTCATTAAATTTCGCTTTTAGTTGATTTTGGAGAGGTTTTTGTATGTTTGTTTTGTTTTGGAGGAGTTCTTTTTATTTTTTAAATAGCTATTGTAAATAGGATTGCTTTCTTGATTTCTTTTTCAAACAGTTTGATGTTAGTAAGCAGAAACACTATGAATTTTGTATGTTGGTTTTATATCCTGCAACTTTAGTGAAATTCATTCATTATTACTTTTTTTTTTTTTTTTTTTTTTTTTTGCAGCACTAGGGAGTGAACTCATAATTTTGCACTTGCCGGCAGGCGCTTAGACTGCTGAGCTAGATCCCCGGGCCTGGTGTTTTTGAGACAGGGTCTCACTATGCCGTTCAGGCTGGCCTTCAGCTCACTTTGTAGCCCAGGCTGGTCTCGAACTCACAACGATCCACCTGTCTCAGCCTCCAGAGTGCTGCGATTACAGGTGTGAGCCACCACGCCCAGCTCATTCATTATTTCTAAGGGCTTTCTGGTGGAGTCTCTAGGGTTTTCTGTATATAAAATTGTGCCATCTATAAACAGACAATTTAACTTCTTTCCAGTCTGGATACTGTATTTCTTTTTATTGCCTAATTGCTTTAGATAAGACATTTAGTATTATGCTGAATAAAAGCAGCAAGAGCTGAAATCCTTATCTTGTTCCTTATATATAGCATACTGCTGGATTTTGTTTCTGGATCCATTCTGCCAGCCTGTGTCTTCTGACTGGGGACCTGAGACCATTCATACTGAGAGTTTTGACTGATAGGTACTGACTTATTCCTGTCATTGCCTTATTTTGTTTCTGATTCCCTCTTTTTCTTCTATGCTACTGCTCACCCTACCTAGTATATTCATTCTATTAGACCTTTTGACATTTTTAGCTTCATTGTCTCTTTCTAGGGTATTCTTCAGAATTTTTTAGAGTTGGTTTGGTGATCATGAATTTCTTCAGGTGCTCTTTATCATGAAAATATCTTATTTCTCCAACAATTCTGAAAATTAGCTTTGCAGGATAGATCAGCCTGGGTTAGAAATTGTTTAGGACCTGAAGACACTTTACTTCAAGCTCTCTTGGCCTTTAAGTTCGTGTTGAGGAGGCTTGCGTAATTCTAATGGGTTACCTTGATAAGTGACTCATTGCTTTTCTTTAACCACTTTTAACATTCTGTTCTTGTGTTGGATTTCTGGGATTCTGATCATGATGTGTCATAAAGAGGTTCTTTTCTGATTGTGGCTATTTGAGGTTCTATATGCCTCCCTTATTTGGAAAGTTTTCTGCTATTATTTTAGTAAACAGGTTTTTTATGCTCTTTGTGCTATCTTTCGATTTTTCACTAATTCTAATTAATCTTAGATTCATCTTCTTTGCATCACCTGGGAGCTGCTGAACCCATTTTTCACGTTCTCTTGCTTTTGCTAAGGCATCGCTCACTAATTGGTCTCCTGTAACAGCCCTGTCTTCTAGTTCTGACACTGTCCTCACACTGGTCACTTCTACCAATACTTTCAATAGAATTTTTAATCTCCTGAATTTGTATCAAGAGCTTTGCTATAAATTCTAATTATTTTCTATGCTGGTCATGTATGTTTTATATCCTTTTGTTTAGCTCTGCTAGCTTTTTATTAGTGTCTTCTCTAGACTTGATCATTTTGCTTATTTTTCCAGTATCTGTTAACTTATATTTTCTGAGCTTGCCAAATGCTGTATTGATCTGTTTTGTTATCTCCTCTAATAACGTTTCAAATAATTCGGGTATGTGGTTTTTGGTTTCCTCATCTTCAATGCCCCATGGGTCAGTCTGGGGGGAATTGGGAGTTTTTGGAGATACTTTGTTGACTTGTTTTCTCATGTTTCTGTCTGTTTATGTTTTATGTTGAGGCATGTCAGTTGATTGTAGTGAAAACCTTTGTTTCCATTATAAAGACCTCTTCAGTTAACGTCTACTTTCCATGATGTCTTCCAAGCATGGCTAACTATTGGTGTTTGCCACTCTGATTCTGGGATTCAACCACCATTGTTTACTTGGGATGGGAGGTTGCAGTGCATCTGGCACAGTACCTAGTTCTCCAGGAATGGACCACAGTACTGTTAATAACCCCAAGGCAATTCGGATATTGGCATCCCAAGAAAACCAATTAACAGTTAAGTCACTGTGGTGGAGTGACAACTGGTGGGCAACTCGTGGCACTCAGCTGAACTGAATCGGCACGGTGCTGAGTGTGGATGGCCCATCTGAGGATTGCTGCCACATAAAAAGGAGAACTAGAGAAGAAGAAAGGGTGTTGTTGCCATGGGTTCTCCTGGAGGAACTTGTCGAACTTCTTTCCTGATATGAACTAGACTATTCTCACTGTTAGAGGAGCTCGGGACCTTGTTGCTGAGAATGGTTGCGGTTCACTTTAGGGGAGCTCTGGCCCTTACTTTGAGCATCGCTTCCTGGCTCCAGGGGGGGAAGACTGTGTGCGGCTCAATCCCCAGGAGCAGCTTGTCACGCTGGCTTCCTGATAGGAACTCGGCTGTTCTTCTCATGGGAGGAGCTCGGGACCTCACTGCTGCTGAGGATGGCTGTGGTACTTTCAGGGGAGCTCTGGTCCTTTCTTTGAGCATCACTTCCTGGCTCCAGTGCAGAACCCTCAGCCTGCTGGCACAGATCGTTTATCCCACTGGCGCAGACTTTCTGGCTTCCACTGCTGACTGCTGAGCCTTCCCAGCACAGATCTGTAAAACAGACTTGCAGGAGACATTGTTGTAGGCTTTAGGTCTTCAGCTGGACTCATGCAGAACATTGCCATGGGACCTGGGCCCTCAGCTGGATTTTTGGGTGTGGACAGATTTCCTCCACTTTTTTATGTTTGACTCTTTGGGAGACTATTATAAATAATTTTATAAATTATGTGTCCTGTATCAAATGGTTTCCCTTGCACACCCTGACTACAATAGTCACCTTGGCTGGAGTAATAAAATCAGCATCAATCATAGCATCAAATACAGAGTATCGACAAACCCTAAAAACCAATAATGCACCACCCTTAACCATAGAAAAGAGATCTATAATTCTAGTATGAACACTATGACAAACCAAATATTGACCCACTACTGACTTATAGTAAATACCTACTTATTGGAACAATTTTACCTCTACTAACAATAGAACAGTGTTCAATAGCAATAGCGTAAAGTTAACTAGCTATCTAGGAATTCATAAAGCTTAGTAGTTATAT
>RJWT010018351.1:0-18904 GCA_004365215.1 Cuniculus paca
TCCGGGGAGGGGGCGGGTCAGCGGAAGTGAGGGCGGCGGAGGCTGGGCGGGCCGTTGTGGTAGGAGGGGCGTGAGGTGAGTGAGTCCGCGAGCCGGAGTCTGAGGTGAGGAAGGTACGAGGGCCTGCCGGTAGGCGGGAGCGCGCTTTTCCCAACCGGCAGTACACTGAGCTCGCTGCGCAGCGCCGTGCGGAGCCCGCGGCTCGTGTCCCCGGGCAAGTTCTTGAAGGAACCCCCTGTTGTCATCATCATTTGCCCGGGGGAAACTGAGTCGAGGGGTCGCTGCTCGCCCGAGTCACCGAGCAGGCAGGGACCAGGACACCAGACGTTTCTTGCGGTGGCTGCGCTCCGCGACAGGTTGCCCTGCCGTCCCCGCGCGGAGACCGGCCTCGGCCCCGGGACTCCCGTGCGTGCCACCCCGGGCCTGCGGGTGCAAAGGGCCGCTGGCAGGCGGCCGGGACTTGGCCGACCTCGGCCCGGGCCGAGCCGGGCCGGCATCGCGGGGGAGGGGTCGCCCGAGCGCGCTGTCCCGCGCGAGGCCGCAGGGGCCCTGGTGGGGACTGGGGCCGACGCGCACGGCCCACGCGGGTGCGCTCGTAAAGTTTCGCAGAGCGCCGCGGCCTCGGCGGGGCGCCCGGGCTCAGGGCCGCGGAGGCGAGGTCCTGCTCCGGAGCAGCGCCGTCTCCCTCGCTCGGGCCGCCGCCGCCGAGAGGCCAGGAGCTGCCGCCGCTCCCACCGCGACACGTGGGGCGAGTTTCCGGCGCGAAGTTGGTGTTCGTCCCTCCCCGAATTCCGCGGATGCTCGAGCGCGGACCCGCCGGCCGCCGGGTAGTCTCGGTCCTCCAGACCACCCGCGCGTTACCGAGTTAGTAGTTTCTAACGGTTAGTAGTGTTCAGCGGCCTCGCGAGGGGAGGTAGCGTGCTGAGGGTGCCGAGGAAAGGACCCGACCCCGTCGCGGGGTGGGGAGGGCGGTGCGGGAACGGAGCTCTGATGAGGAATGCTGAATGAGCTTTGGGCACGGCGCGGTGTTTCCAGCGGAGGCCCTCGTCGAGACAGGGACCGGAGGTGGTGCGTCGAGGGCTGGTAAGAGGACAGTGTGGCCAGAGGGCAGAGGGCAAAGGAGAAGGAGGCGGTGTGGATGTGAGGCCAGACTACAGGCCTTGTCACTTGCCGGGAGCTTGGTCTAGAGAAGGCAGGAATAATGGGGTTGGCCAGCGTGGAGACTCCCTTGGCCCATACTCAGGAGTCCAGATTTCATTCTGTTGGCCCTGGCGAGCCACTTTTAAACACAGGAGCGATATGATCAGCTGTGTGTTTTGGAAAGATACTGTCAGGCTGTCCCCGGAGGGGAGGCAGAGAGGGAGTGGCTCAACAGCACTGTTAGGTGAACTTCTCCGAGCACTGACATTCAGCTCAGAGCCTGGCACGCGAGGGGACTTTGATAAAGGGCTTATAGTGAATTGAAAAGATGGAACCTGTGCCAGAGGCAGCAGAATCTGGACCTGACTTTTAGTGCTTTCTTTACTTCATGACCACTGAGTGACCTTAGACAATCCTCTTTGTCTCTCTTTCTTTCCCTTTTTCATAAAATGACCCCTCCTCTCCCAAAGTAGAAGAGGAACACTCCAAGTGAGGTCTCCAGACGGCCATCAGTCCAGTCTCAGGCTCCCCAGTGACTTTTCATCGTGTTCCTTGCCTGCCCGTGTTGACAACCCAGTCCACCTTTGCCTGCTTTTGCAGCCTTATAATCTTCTGCCCCTTTACAGACCCCTCACCTTCCTATGCTGCACCGGTGCTCATGCTACTGTTTTCTTACCTTCCTGCTCCCTCTGAACTCACCATGGGACCAGGGCGTTGAACTTAACCTGGCCACCTGCCTAGTCTACGTTATTCTCAGGCTTCCTTAGAGTGTCTAGGTCCTGCCTCTCTGCTGGACTGGGAGTTCCTTGAAAGCATGACTGTGTCTCACTCCTTTCATAACCCCTACAGTACCCAGCACAAGGCCTGGCACTGAAGTATTGTTGGAGTTTGAGGAACAAGGCTATGCATGAGCTCACGGATTACATTGGCTCACCATGCCAGGACAGCTATGAAGAGTGGATGGAGCCCCTCCTGACTGCGTCATATTTTAAATTTCATCTGTGTCATATTTTAAATTTCATTAAGCACCTGAAAATACCCCATTGCACTGATCCTTAAGGTAACCTAGAGTAGCAGCTTTTCCTGTCTCCTTTTTATCCATGGAGAAACCAACATTCAGAAAGGTTACATGACACTTGCCTATGGCCACACAAGCCAGTTGGCTAAGCCAGGGGAAAGAGAGGGTGGAGGGAAATTGGCTCTCGTGGTCCAGTAGACAGATTAGCATGAGCTGGCTGTTGATTCTTACCCCTTGTAGGGGCCCAGCACTGCTAGGCTGGGTGGCAAATACTGTGGTTTTGTGTCTCATTTTCAAGGAATACTGGGCTTGGATGGTACCTTTAGTTTGGCTCTCCCATGAGTTTTGTAGCTACCAAGAGCTGTCTCTCTCTCATGCGCTTGCTCTCACTCTGTCTCTCTCAACTCCCCTGTCTTCCCCCCATCCTCTTTTTTTTGCAGTGCTGGGGAGGAACCCAAGTATTCACACTAGGCTGCATCTCCAGCCCTTTTTTTATTGTTTATTTTGAAAGAAGGTCTCAGTAAGTTGCCCAAGATGGGCTGTAACTTGTGATCCTCCTGCCTCAGCTTCCCAGGGTGCTGGGATTAGACATGCACCGTTGTGCCTTGCTGTTCTGAAGTTTTGCCTCAGGAAACCTTAGAGCACTGAAAGTCTCCCCAGGTTGGCCAAGCTTACCCAGAAAGTCTAGAACGAACATAACCTGGATAAGTCAGTATTGAGGGCAGCCTTTTGGGGTGGTTTCCTCCCCTATGATACATCAGAGGTCTCAGTTGTCTTCAGGGGCTGGTTTCGTGGGCTTGTGTATTAGCTACTGAGTCCCCACTGTGGGGCTTGTTTCACAGGAAGGGACATCTGGTGTTCCTCAAGATGGCCTGATATGAAGAAGTCCCACCTTTGGCCTCCTCAAGGTGCCCTGAGGTTGCCTTGTCCTTCAAGTGCAGGAGCTGGTTGAAGTATCAGGAATGGAAGCCAATGTGGTAAGGGGTAATCCCAGGGCCCGGGTAAAGAGCATGGGATCATTGAGCACCGGGCCTGCTGAAGTGCTGTACAAGGCCCTGAGGTTCCAGTGAATTCTTTCGTTACCCTGGGACCCTGGAATTGGAGTAAGGCTATCCTTCCACCTCCTGTCCTAGGAAAAACCTGCTGTGGTCTTAGGGACATTTCAGGAGTCAGTCTGTTTCTGCCTTTTGTGCAGCAGGAAACCCTGATGGTCCCAACAAGTTGCTAACTGCTAGCCTTTTGCTGGGCCCTCCCAGGAATGATCACCTTAGCAGCAGCAGGTGAAGGCTAGCAACTGGAGAACCTGCCCTCACTCATAATTGAGACTTGATTTATTCCCAGAGGGGGCCCTGTCCCTGGGAGTGAGGAATTCATTCTCATTGCTGAAGAGGAAAGCACAAGAATAGCTGGAGTCATTGTCCCTGAAGATGTGGCTGTCTGTCTTTTTGCTCTAGACTATCCCAATCTGGCAAAACAAGCCACATGGATCTGCTCGAAGTGTAGTGAGAAGAATTGGGACTAATCTACCCCTGAAGCCATGTCCCAGGGCATCCTTTGAGGTGAGTGTGCTGGAAAGGCAAAGAAAGTAACAGCTCAAGAGTTAGGAGGACAGTGCTGCTTCTGTGCCTCAGACGTCTTGGCATTTATCAGTGTAGCCTGCTTTCCTGGTTACTTTTTCATTTTGTCAAGAAGTATTTACTAAGTGCTTCTAATAGATCCGGGCCACCATGCCTTCCTGGTTGCATACAAAGCCATGATCACAACAGTCAGACCTCCAGTTTGCTCATAAATTAATAATCTTGTATCCCATCTTTGTTTCTTCTGTCAAGTGGCTGTGCTGAGGCGTTTGTCTGAAGCCTGGCAGGTCCCCACATGAATACTGAGTGCTGTGACTCTTAGTTGAAATCTGCTTTTCTCACTAACCCCTATGACTTAGCTACTTAGACAGTATTTTTAGTGTTTCTCTGAGTCCTCAAATCCCTCTTCCTCTTTCTAGCCAAATATGGCTGCTCCTTTACTGAGCTATTTCAGTCTTATCTCTGAATCCAGGGAGCAGAGATTCCTGCCTGGTCCAGGTCTGTAAGACCTACTTCTGTAATAGAAAACTGTGTAGCTGCCCAGCTGCCTCCCTGTAGGAACTTGTGTTGAAGCATCAGCTCCAGGTTAAATGATTAGGGTATGTTGAGTCTGGGAAACAGGGACATAAAATACTTATAATTTCTGCCTAAACAAAAGAGACAAATACATGTATGAAAAGACATCGGCCCAGGTAGAAACAAATGAAGGAGCTGAGTTTGTATATAAGAGGCTAACTGAAAATTTTTAAGGGACTGGATCTGGAGTTTGAAGTGGTGTCCGGGTTGTTACTGGAGTAAGGAATTCGGGTGGAGGTGTGTCTTAGTGGGGAGCTGTCCCATGACCCAGATTGCCAGCTATTCAGAATTGCTGAAAGGGCTTGGGCAGGTTGGGGTCCTAGCTGCCTCAGAAGCATCAGAAACAAAGGGAGATACAGCTCAGTGTGACTCACTCCATGGAATTTGCACTACACTTGACTGGTGCACTGTCCAGTCTAGTCTGTTGGCCAGATGCTTCTGGATAGACAAGGATAAGAGCTTCCTCAGAGCAGGACTTTGTGTAGCTGGCATTTACTAATCACATACTGTGTGTCAGGCACTGTGTTCAGTACTTATTTGTGTTAACTCATTTAATTTACAAGAGCAGTGGAACAGTCAAAGCTAATCCAGGAAAGCAAATGGCAGCTTCCCTGAAATAGCCCATCTTAGCGGAGTTCTTGGGTCAGTGGAAATCCTCCTCTGTGTGACTGTGGCTTATCACCTCTCTTGTGAGGCCTAGGTTCCTTAAGCCCTGACTCACCTGACTCCGTAGCAGAAACATTTGCATTTAACTCATGCATAGGTGTATTGTTTTATTAACTATTCCTAGATTTTTGTTGTAAATATTTAATAAAATCTTACTGATTTTTAAAATTTTATCATAAACTATGGAGAAAATGGAAAATAAATTACCTATAATCACAGTCCCGATATAGTTCAATTTCTATCTTTCTAGATACATGTTTTTGTACTTTGTTTTACTAACAGTCAGTATATGATTGAATCCTCCTAATTTCATATGGTATCGTTTATTCAGTTGTTCTGTTCCTTGGTGATTGTTCTTTGGGTTGAGAAGCTATTTTAAGAAATTCCACTATGGTCACTTTTGTATAATTAATAATTTCTTGTTATTTAAATCTAAATATTTAGGCTAGGTGTGGTGGCACATGCCTGTAAACTCAGCACTTGGGAGCACTGAGGCAGGAGGAGATCTGCGAGTTTGAGGCTAGCCTGGACAATATGAGTCCAGCCTAGTCTGAATTACATAGTGATACCCTGTCTAAAAAATAAAATAAAAATAAAATAAATCTAAATATTCAGATTACTAGGTTTTCTTAAAAAAAAGGTGCTGTAACACTGTAGATTTCAGTTAGTTGTAAGGTTCAATTCCCAGCACCAAAAAACAACCCAGTTAACTCTAAGGATATAAGAGTTAGGAAAAATTTCTTGTTGACATAACAAGTTGTTGACCTGTATTCTCATAACTAAAGGTTTTAGCCAGTAGTGTCTCTATGAAAAGGTAACACAGACCAGTTCCAGAAGACCCTGAGTGAATACAAAATTTTGCTTTCCCAACAGACCCTGCCCAACATCTCTGATCTGTGTTTGAAAGATGCACCCCCAGTCCCTACTCTGGCTGACATTGTCTGGATCGCTGCAGATGAAGAGGAAACATACGCCCGGGTCAGGTAGCTAAGGCAGTAGCCAGTTTACTAGAGGGTAGTAAAGTGGCAGGCAGCAAGGAAGGTGCTTGTGACAGCTGGAGGCGATCGCAATGAGAGCTGTGGACTGGGTGGGAGGGGTGGGGGGTGGAATGGCTTGCTGTCTGTGATAGACATACTTGTCTTTCTCTGGTTCAGGAGTGATACACGCCCCCTGAGGCATACCTGGAAGCCCAGCCCTCTGATTGTCATGCAGCGCAATGCCTCTGTGCCCAACCTGCGTGGGCCTGAGGAGAGGCTCCTGGCCCTAAAGAAGCCAGCCTTACCAGCCCTGAGCCGAACCACTGAGCTGCAGGATGAGCTGAGCCACTTGCGCAGCCAGATTGCCAAGATAGTGGCAGCTGATGCAGGTAGGAGGCTGTCTTTTTACACTCAGCTTTTGAACAGGATAGCGGTAAGGGAAATGCTGGTCCTTGATTCAGAAAGACTTGAGTCCAGGGCTCAGGTTGTCCTGAGATGCAGCTAACCTGTAGTGTCCTCCGAAAATTTCATTTTGGGCTGAATGGTTTGGCCAAGAACAAATCTTCACCTAGTCTGTGACCCCAAGCAGATTCCTTGCCTTAGTCCCCAAAACCAGTGCAATTCTTTGATTGTACTTTCAAGGCTTAATAATCAATCTTGACCCTCATTTATTACCTAAAAGCAGTAATGGCGAGCCTGTGGCATGCGTGGCACAGCAGTGTCAGTAAGATTACGTACTCCGTGAGTCAACAGTTTTATTTTTCAATATAAACATTTTCCACCACTACCACAAGACATTTCCTTTTCTTTTTTGTGGCACCGGGGATTGAACTCACGACCTCGTGATTGCCAGGCAGGCGCTTAGGCTGCTGAGCTAGATCCCCAGCCCTTGACATATCCTTTTCAAGTACTTACTTCCCTTTCCTTGTTCTTTCTACTGGAGATCACCTCTGTCCTCCAACTTTCTGCTTAGATTAAGGCAGAACCACTAGAAATGGATGAAGGCTTGCCTTGAACAGAGGCAGCCAATAGATGGATCTCTCTCAACATGCTCAACACCTCAGTCATAGCTCCCAAACCTTATGAGCTGGTGGAACATAAATATCCTAGTGTTCTCTTTGAAATCATGTTTTTAATTTTCTAACATGGAGGTTAACTGCACTTAAATTTCTTTATCTATTTCTTGTTTTTTTTTTTTGCCATCCAAGAGACAAACAGAAGTAATTTATATAAACTCACAATGTTTCTTAGAAATTGTAGAAACTCCATGAAAATTTCGGAAACTAGGAAGGCCTCAACATTTTAGTGTTGCTCAAAACATTTTTAGATCATAGATAGCGAGATTCAAGTAGGAGTTAAAAGTGCTATCTCAGAGAAAAGGACAAATGTAGGACTCACCTGTATCACTGCTGCTTGTTTAAAACAGGCTGTCACTCCATAGCCCACTGTGAAATAGAGCTTTTAGGACCCAAAACCTTTATGGAATGGTTTCTTTGGCCCTCCTGAAACATTGGAGAAGCCCAATGCTTCTCTATATTCATGAGCCCCTGACTGGAAGAATAATAGAGGGACCACACTGGCTACAGACACCATCCTGGGCTCTCCCAGAATGTCATGTTGTCAGGCCAGGAAACAAGCATGTTCTGTAGGCAGTGCTTGTGGGGAGAAGATAACACTGCTATACTGTAGCCCCCATGTTCATCCATGCCTATTGTTTTCTCTTTCAGCTTCGACTTCATTAACGCCAGATTTCTTATCTCCAGGAAGTTCAAATGTCTCTTCTCCCTTACCTTGTTTTGGATCCTCATTCCACTCTACAACTTCCTTTGTCATTAGTGACATCACCGAGGAGACTGAGGTAGAGGTCCCTGAGCTTCCATCAGTCCCCCTGCTTTGTTCTGCCAGCCCTGAATGTTGTAAACCAGAACACAAAGCTACCTGCAGCTCGTCAGAAGAGGATGACTGTATCTCTCTGTCCAAGGCCAGCAGCTTTGCAGACATGATGGGTATCCTGAAAGACTTTCACCGGATAAAACAGAGCCAGGATCTGTAAGTACTGACAAGCAGCTCTGGTGATTTAAGTCACCCATGCCAGTTTGTTACTAACTAACTTAGTAAATTCTCAGAACAGCCATGTTACTTTGTCCACAGAGCTTACCAGTTATGTGCTTGCTAGAGCCTGCACCCCCAGTTTGAGCAAGACTTTACATTTATTAGGCTCAGTCACCCGAACCAAAAAAAGACTGATAGGGATTTTACAAGAAGCCTTATCTATTGCAACTTATGTCTCTAGGTGGTTTTGGTGGAAGGAGAATTTCATAAAGTGGTCCATAATGCAAAACCCTACTACAAGTTCAGAGATTTGAGGACAACACTTTTGAAATTCATAGTTCTCTAACCTAGCAGCCCATCAGAATTGGCTCAGATTTGTTAAAAATACATCTTAAGCAGAATCCCCAAAGAGTAGCGCTTTAACCATTTATATCAAAGTGTGAGGGAATTGGGGAGCCCTGCAACTGAAGCAAGAAACTCATCTAGCAGGAAAGCCCTTGCGGTGTTTCTGCAAGTATGGTTCGAGCAGCTTTCTTGGGGCTCACAGAGGAGCTTGTTCAAGTACAGGTCCCTGGGCTTTTATTTGATATCCAGGCTTTAATGGCCAGCACCTAAGTCACGCAGCTATATTTGTTAATGCAGGGAAAGTGGTTCTGAGGGCTTAGAGATGAGATCGCTGTCTAGAGTTGGTGAAGTTCCTGTTAAAGGGGAGATGACATTGTACAATGATTCATTTTTGTCTTCTTGTCCTTCCTATCCTCTGAAAACAAGATAAGAGCAAGCAATTTACTGCTTCTTGGCTGTTCTCCTTTAAGTAAATCACGCATGCTTTCTCTGGTCCAAGCTAGGTTAGTCATACTGAGCCTGCATCCCCAAATTCAGCTACTGCTGCTGCTTTTGCTCTGCCTTGAGTGTATTTCTTCTGGCGACAATGTTTTATAGATTGACTCTCAGATTTCTCTTATTTCCCTCTTGAACCAAACTGTATCCAAGGTCCTTACTGCCAAGCCCTTCCTCCCTCCCACATGTACTCCAAGATCTTTTCTCCCTTATAATAGAGGAGTTGGAACAGTGACCAAAAATGGCAATGCAGCCCAGTGAGCAAAGGTTTAGAAATGTTAACAGACCAGGGCCAATTCCTTGATTTTACTTTCAAGGTTTAATAATCAATCATAGCCCTCATTTATTGCCTAAAAAGCAGTTATAGAGACACAGCAGGCTGTCTTATCATGGAAAGCTGTAAGATTTGTCACTGCTGGCCTAACACCCACAAAATACTGAGGAGGTGTGTAGGTTCACTACAGCTTCAATTCTTTCCTATGTAGCTAGGGCCCACTTACATGATAAATCAGGTAATTTGATTCTACCCCAATTTAGAGTTGATTTTGTTCCCAAGAGTTTATGATACAAGTATTTTGCCAATTCTAGATCTTATTTAAAAAGTCTGTAGACAGATTAGTAATCTTCAGCACACCTTTTCCCCAGAACTAATAAGGGTCAGAATGGCCAAGAGTCATTAGTCTTTTCTCCTGCAGACCCAACAAGAAAGTGTTACTAAGAAAAGATAGAGTCAGCAAGTAGGAGCAGAAGCTTAGCCACTAGAGGCCAGCTTCAATAATTTGATAGTCCTTTATTTTGCCCACACTTTATAGCCACTGGAGGATGTAGTAAACCATTCTGGATAGGAGATCTGGAACCAGCTATCTTGGTTTTAAAGTCTGGATTCACCACTTAATTTACTTGGTGAGTGGCTAGTGACTCTGGGCAAACTGTGTGTCTTTCTGTGCTTTGGTTATCTATTGGTAAGAGGGTCTACACTGTCATAACACCTACCTCAAAAGATGGTTGTGGGGATTCAGCGGGAGTGTGTGCACAGACACTGAGTGCTGCCTGGGTCCAAGCAAGTACTTCCTAAATAGAAGCTATTGTTTTGTCTGCAGGACCCGGAGTTTAATGAAGGAAGAAGACCCTGCTGTGCTCATCTCTGAGGTCTTAAGAAGGAAGTTTGCTCTGAAGGAAGAAGATATCAGTAGAAAAGGAAACTGATAGCACTCCACCCTGCAAACTCAGTCTCATGCTCCTGGAATTTCTTCAATAGCTGCCTTCCTCACTGCAGGTGTTTCTGCCTCTCAGTTAGGAATCTTTTGCAACAGTCTTACTGACAAGTTAGAGCCTGGAAAGAAAAGAGCTGGAGTATGTGTTTCCCATACTTCAAACCTTAGCAGACGCTAAGGCCTGTGGTTTGAGCTGAGACATTTGTTACAGGTTATTGTATAGGGTTGCTTAGTTTATGGGGTAAGATATATGTTTCTAGTATTCTCTTGCCCCTTTGTGAAAAATAGGTCCTAAATGAATGAATGACTTCACTGCATTAGGTCCCATAACTTGTCTCACTAGACACTTTGTGCCCAGCTGTCACTCACTCTCAGCAGCTTTCTTGTAGCACAGCAGGACTTTAGGGAAGGGACTGTGTTTATGTTCATGTTCACAAGGCAGGAAGAGCTTATGCTGCTCCATCACAGACCTACACCAGTGCCCAGCAATCACCCTTCCCTGTCTAGCTGGAGAGGTCAGGCTGCTAGACCAGCCAGTACTTGGGCTGCTCCTGGGAGGCCTAGGTGGTTTTTTTCTGAAGCATATTTTATAATACTGTACAACCAAATCTACCCAAGGCCTTGGAGCCTCATTAGTTCCACTGATTAAAACTTTCTCTTCCATGGACTTTAGTTTAAGTCCAGTAGGAAAGAGAAACAAGGTGGGGAAAGAACATACCATCCTACTACCAGGCCCTGGACTGACTTCTCCTTTGGTTTGGGCCAAGGTTTGCACCTACTGCATCATGCATGACTCAGATGCCCTCAGGGGCCCCTTTCTCTGTGGTATGTATACTGTGTGTATTTGGGTTGAATCACTACCTGGCATTAAATGAAGGATTTGGAGTAATTTTCTTTGTCCATTTCTGAATTGTGGTCACCCTGAATCTCTTAGGAATAGAGAATTCCTGTGAATTTAAGGTACATGAACTTTCTTAAACAGGCTCCTGGCTTCCCCTCTTTCTTCATAAGGTCCTGCCATTTAATAAGAAAAAACTACCCAGGGCATTTCTAAAGAGATTTTGCCCTAAACTCTTAAAACCAGTTCCATCTTATAACTCGCAGGTGTGCCCCTAGAGGTTGTTTAAGCCTTGGGCACCATACCTGCAATGTGAGAAACTGCACCTGTTGGATGATGCCTTGGATAGAACACAGGCCAAATAGACTCCTGTTCAGGCTAGAACCCATGGCAATGACACAGTGTATATTATTAAAAAGTTGCTTTTTTAAAAATAAAATCGGTAATGTTCTAATTACCACCAGAGCCAGTGTTACAAACATTAACATGTTTTACAAAGTGTATTTTCTCCTAGAAAGGGGGGGATGAGTTCCCTTCTACCTTGTGAAGGAAAAATTATCAGTCACATCCTGATTGTTTTATTGCTCAGGAATTTTAAGGGAGAGACTTAATCAAAGTGTATGTTTAAAATGTTGTACAGTTACCACAAAAATAAAATAACAAAAAAAAAATGAGGTTATTACCATTCTCCCTGTTTCCTCTCCCATCCCTACCTCCACACACCTGGCTTGGGGAATTTGCTTTATCTCCCAAAATGGCAGGAGGAATAATGATTCCAAGCTTAAGCAAATGGGTAAGATTTCAGCCAGAGATGAAAAGAAGCAAGGACCCAGTCAGGCATCTGAAAAGGCAGAGCGGGCTCCACACAGGCTGAATGATGATGGACTATTTGGTGAAGGGATAAGCTTATCCCCTGCATCCACAGTACTCATCACAGAATCATTCAAGGAATTTACCAGCCACCTTCCTGAGGGAAAGCCATGATTTCAGTCACACTGTCTCAACTAGTGGCAGCTGCCTGCTTTATTTACACAAAGTGCTTGATAATGACAGCTTAATCCTATGCTGCCTTCCCATCTCAACCCCCACCTCCACCTAAAAGGTATTTTCTTACATTCTACCATTTTAAGATGCTTTCAGAACCAAACCTTCGTACAAACATTCAAAATTGGTGCCTGATAACTTGATTACCTTCAGAGTCCTGGGTAAGGAGCAAATCAGGCTGCAGATTTAGCTGAGTGTGCTCAGCCTGGCATTCAGCCTGAGGCCTGGCTGGAAAATGCCCAAGGCCCTGATGCCAGGTGTTGCTTACATCTTGGAAAGGAGCTCTAGTGTTGTGGGCAATGACTCGTTGGCCCTGAGAATCTTCAGTGAAAAGCTGACTCCAGGATTCTTTGTCATTCTTTTCACTATCCCAGGAAAACACAGAAACAAGACAGGGGTTTTGTTTCACTGACTCTGTGTTTTCTCTACTCCAGGATTCCTTGGAACTCTGGAAGTGCACAGAAGGCTGCCTGTTTTCTTTGGCAGACACTTTCCTTTCTGATTTAGCTTTGTCCAAGAGCTGATGGCATTTGCCCCCAGGTGGTTTCACACGTCTCTCCGTGTCCTGATAGTTCTCAGATCCATAAAACCATTCCCTTTTTCTGGAAGAATCTTCCTTTTGGTCCTGCAAACGAGAACTTTCCAAGTCCTGGGTGAAGGAAAAAGCCAGTGGGTCTTTACTGTCTCCAGCACAGACTGGGGTATTAGGCTGAGGCAAAGACAGCACAGTCAAAAATGGGGTTCTTGCACTGTGGTGGCCAGAAGTCTTGTGGGACTTAGGAGAAAATCCAGTTTCCTGGATAGCTTCAGGGGTTGAAGTGGCCAGAGGGGATACTATGCAGTCATCTTCCAAGTCCTGGATCAAACAGTCTAGCTGAGTTGCGTCTTTCTTGGACTCTTTATTGATTTGACTTTCTGTATGAGATGAAACACATCTCTGCTTACCAACATCTTTCATTCCTAGTAAAACAGGAGTGGACAAATATTACAGTGTAGGAAAATAGTTTTTTCTAAAATCAGTACCAGCTAATATTACTACCTAGGGCAGGATTACTTAAGATTCTTCAAATAACTTTGTAGCTAATGTTCCCTTCAATCTCACTATTCTTTTCTGAATGTTTTTTCTAATATAAGATCTTGCATTCCCCTAATGAAATACTGTATATGGATGCTTCCCATGACCTGCTTCTACCTAATCAAGTCAAACATGGCATGCCATCAGACTACAGCCTACTTTTCCAGCTTAGTTTTCATTTA
Organism: Cuniculus paca; assembly: GCA_004365215.1. NCBI lineage: Eukaryota > Metazoa > Chordata > Mammalia > Rodentia > Cuniculidae > Cuniculus > Cuniculus paca. The sequence goes on from RJWT010018351.1 coordinate 13,200, forward strand.
TGTGGCTTAACATAGGGCACATCAGTTTTGCTTGTTTATTCACTATAGTTTCTACTAAACAGTGATCCTGGCCAAATATGTAGCCCTATATACTTCCTTTAAAAAGCTCAACACACACTAGTTTTGTAAGGTCTCAAAGGTCACATTATCTATACAACTCTGAAACCTTCTGGTGACAGTATGAAGAACACAGGTTCCCAACTACTCAAAACATTTCATAGGAAAGGGAGTGAATACATAATTAGGATGCCAAGGCAACCAGAAAAGACAATAATTTCAAAAACAACTAGTAGTGTCTGGCCTGTCCGTTTTATAAATCATGGAATAGATCCTGTGCTGCCTTAAGGAATGACATGGGACTCCCACCCCACATAACTCAAGTAAGATCTAATTACAAAGAAACTGATTGATTTCCTCTTTCCTTCTCCAATAAGAGTTCTACTGCAGAAACTGTTCTGTTCTGTGGAGTTCTCAACTTTGCCTAAAAATTCTATATTAAACGATAAAATATACCAGAATATGTAATCAGGAAAAGTGTTTTGAAAAAAATTCCTCCCCTGTTATGTAAAGCAAAGTGTGTTTATGTTTTGTTTGGGGAAGGTTTACACAATGCACTTGGAAGGTTTATACAAAGCAAGCACTCCAACTCTGGCTCCCAGTGCCCACCTGGCTGGAACCCTGCTCTGTAAACTCCAGCCTCCTCTGACACAGCTCCCAAATACACCTGTCATCACTGCTCCCTCAGCAAATACAAATACTTAGTACTAGACCGAGTAAAACAGAATTAGAAAAGTATGTTTGTAAAAGCATGTGTATATTGCTTTCCAAAAAGCAATGATTTGTGTTTTTATAACACAATAGGTCAGCTAAGTTTAACAATACAATGGTTTCACTCTATCTCATAAATGTTGCAACTTGAAGAAATGAACGCACTCCTTTTGCTCCCTGGACAACTAAGTACTCCCAGGTGGGTCACCATACCTGGCCGCAAGGTGAAGAAGGAAGCGATGCTGGCCTGCTTCATCCCTGCAGACGGAATTCTTTGAGTGAAAGAAATAGTAGGAGCTCTTTCTCGAGGAAGGAGTGTTAGCATTTTGGTGCCCGGTTTAATTAAATGTGTCTGAGAAGGGAAAGAAAAAGAGTAAAAGAACCTACAATATTAAATTAGAAAACACCAGTGACAAAACCACCCTGGACTCTGGGTTCCACTTATATCCTATTCTTTCTCTAGGTAGTTTGTGCTGGACATTATCTTCCACCATTTATTGCTGTCCTCATAGTATTTTTCTCAGGAATCACCTATTCCAACTATAGCACAATCTTTGCGCTTTCCAATAAAAATCAAGCTGACTAAACAAACATGATTTATTAAAGGGAGTCCAGAAAGGATGTGCTTTAGATTTAAGGATAATGTTTTGTTTTTTTAAGAGACAGGGTCTCATTAAGTTGCCTAGGCGGGGTCTCAAACTCCTATGCTCAAGTGAGCCGCCTCCCTCAGCCTCCTAGTGGCTGGCACTAAAGGTGTGCGCTTTGCCCAAGTTAATGATTCTACACCAGTAACAGTTGATTCCAGTAGTTTCAAATAGTCACATAATGGCTAGGAGCATGGCTCCAGGGTCATACAGCTTGGGTTTACATCAGTGCTAGTTTTGCCATTGCCATTCCTTAGTTATAATACAAGTTGCTTAATTTCTGTGTCTCATTCTCAAGTATGAGATGGCGGTAATAAGTTTATCCCATAGAGCAGTTATGAAAACTTACTGGATTCACATGAAAGATTCACAGAGCTCCTGGCACACAGGAAAGCACTCCAGAGCAGCTGGCTGAGTAACAGGAGGAGCAGTGAAGCAGCACCAGTTCTGCCACACTTAGCTCTCAAGCCTTTTTATACTAGAGTACAGAATGGGAAAGTGGGCAAGAAAGGTTTGAAAAGTCAGTTTGGTCAACTAACTGTGACTGTAGCCTCATCCTTATTTACTGTAATTTGTTTTTATTTGCTTGTTTTGGAATGCCTGAGAAGTAGGGAGAGGACTATATTCAGTTCAGTTTGGCTATAACTGGCAGAGAAGAAATGGGATTTGTCAATATTGATATAGCACATTGGTGGTAAGCTGAAACTCGAACCCAAATGAAGCTGACTTCGCTTTATTTTTACATTTGGAAACTAAGCTGTGTGGTTAAAAGGAGGAGGAAATCCTGTATGTAAAACTCATGTTTAAACTCCTGGTTTGTAGGAAGTCTTCCTTCTACCACACACAACTAGCTAGAAAACTAAATCAAAGACACAATATTTATTTATTTAGGGGGTCTTTTTGAGACACTTTATTTATTTAGGGGATCTTTTTGAGACAGTTTCGTTATGCAGTTCAGGCTGGCCTTGAACTCACTTTGTAGCCCAGGCTGGCCTCAAACTCACAGCAACCCTCCTGCCTCAGCCTCCCACAAAGATACGTTTTTTAAAAAAAGGTTTTAAAACTGTGGACAATAGACAACAGACAGTAATCTGTGATTCCTGAGAAAAGAGAAACAAGTGAAGTGAGCCCTCTGTTCAGCCTAGTTTACTGCCTGGAAGCACTTTACAGGTCAGTGCAGTTTTGATGAATTGAGTAGATTGAGATTGGGATTTGGGAAAACTGAGGTAGCTGGAATTTAAGCTCAAAGGAAGACCTCCAGAAATATGTACATAGATCCCTCCAATCACTGAATATTAAGGCTATGCACGAAGGTGAAACTCCTCAAGGCTAGGCAAAGAAGACACTGCAGCTGAAATCGCACGATGAACAATTCCCAGAGCTAATACAAGGCTGGTTCCCACCATCTAGAACACAGACGGCCTCGGAACACCAGGGGCACTCAATAGAGCTCTCAAGAATCATCCCTTAGTCGCTGGGCTAAACCAGCCCTAGAGCAAAAGCTTTTCCAAACTTGCCTTAACAAAGCTTAAAAGAACATTTTGAAAATACAAAGCTGATTAGCGAGTAATTGCTTGCCCAAAGAACTTTCAGTATTATTTAAAGAAAACAAAATCCAGACACTCAGCAATGTAGCATTCATGGAGCCTTAGCATGCAATAAAAAACTGCTAGACAAAAAACAAAAAATACCTGTAATTAGGGTAGACGGAAGTCAATTAATATACGCAGACTCCAACAACATCAGGGATAACAGGATTAGCAGACAGGCTCACAGTTAAAATAGTTACTATGAACATGCTCAAGGATTTTAAAGGGGAAAAACGAACCTAAGGAGAGAACTAAAGAAAATTCATCAGACAGGCTTAACAATAGAAACTGTTTTTGAGAGCACAAAACATAATTGATCCTGAAGACAGCAATATAAACTATCCAACATGAAGCTGAGAGAACCAGAAACTGAATAAAGTCAAAAGCTGTGAGATCAAAAAGATACATATAATCACATTCTCAATAAGTGATTACAGAGGTAGACAAAAAATATACCTGAGTAGCCAAACTTTTTTCCAAATATAAAAACTGTACACTGTAACTGTATCTTTTTCAGAAATGCCCAATACCAGTTTTCCTACTTGACAAGTTCTCTTTATAATCTATTATACTTTTCTCATCAAGTGGAGAAGTCCATATTCTCTCACCTTGAACTTGGGAAGAACCTGGAGACTACATTGACCAGTATAGTATGATGAAAGTAACACCACATGATTTCCAAAACTAGGCCATAAAAATGCCATGCAAGCCAGGCATGGTGGTGCACACCTGTAATCCCAGCATTCGGGAGGCTGAGGCAGGAGGATCGTTTCGAGTTCGAGAGAAGCCTGGGCTACAAAGTGAGCTCAAGGCCAGCCTGAACTGCATAGTGAAACCCTGTCTCAAAAAGACAAACAACAACAAAAATGCCATGCACTTGTCTTGCTCTCTTGAGATACTCACTCATGGGACGTGGCCTACACATTATGAGGAAGCCATGCTGGCACACAGCTCTAAATTTTATAGGACCCAGATCACAGATATGTGAAAGAATGTGAATAATATTTAGGAACCCATATGCTAGGTACTGAGAATACAGTGAACCTAACAGACTGTTTCTACCCTGGAGAAGTTGGCAGCTTAAGAGAAAAAACAGATGAGCTATTAATAAATAGTTAAATTACTGCATTTATGCTGAGTCCTGTAAGAACACTTTAGAAAACTACAGGTAACCAGAATATAAGACCTGGATTGGCAGAATATCTGCAAATAAAGCTCTTCACCAAGTTAGTCATGCTTAGCAGCAGCTGAAAAAAAGTCCTTTCCTTAGGACAAACTGATGTCAGAAGTGATACTGTGCCAGTTCTAACTCAGAACACCCATGGCTTCAGGGATCTACATTTGTCTCAGTGGAATATTGAGACTGCGTGAGAACAGATCATCTGGAGTTGGATCTTTGGCTGATTATCCCTATCTCAATATAAAGCAACTTCTGTGTGGACACTACAGTGTGTAAGAAAGCCTACATATCAAAGCCCTTGGTAAGCACTAACCTAGGTTTAACAATTCTTACCCTGTAAGAATGCCCTTACGAGCCAAGCGTGGTGGCACATGCCTGTAATCCCAGCATTCGGGAGGCTGGAGCAAGAGGACAGCCACGAGGCCAGCCTGGGCTGCACAATGAATTCAAGGTCAGCCTGATTCATTTAGCAAGACTCCCTCTCCCAAAAAAAAAAAAAAATTAGTGCATAATTTGCACTTGATTTTGGCCAAAAGGCAAGAAGTGATGAGACTAGTATATAACTTGATCCAACTTCCTTTTTTTCCCTAATGGTCACTTTGATCTTGAATTTGTGTAGGAAGTCACATTTTCCACACACACCGACATGGCTTGAAAACATGAAAGTGCTATTTACTGGATTTTGCCATGCCACCCTGTCCTTTATACTTTGCAAGGCTCATTTTCTTCCCACTTCTAGAATCACTGACAGCATCCCCAATGAGTCTCCTCTTGCTTTTTTAGTTCCTCACACCACTAATATGATGGCATTTGAGATGGAAAATCATCAGCACTGCCCAGCCGCATCACGTCAGGTGGACAGGGTGAGCTACATGAGCATACCCAAGCAATCTGACAAGAAAGGCTGTCAGCATTGTCATCACTGGGCATCTCTTAGATCACTTTTGTTGAATTAGTAACACAGCATAGTCATTAGCCTCACAAAGGTATTAAAGCTGTAACATTGAAATGCAATACATTTTTTTATTTTAAAGAGAATAGAACAAAACAAAACAAAACAAAACAGAATAGAGTCAAACATAATATAGCATTTCGGAACAGAACACTGCAAGCTATACAGGTTTTCAAAACAACAACAGGAGGTTAACAATGGTTACCCTAGTGTCTCTTGCTTTCTTCAAAATGTTTGTTCATACTTTTACAGACAATAAACTCAAACAAAACGAAGTAATATAAAACCAGATAAAACAAAAGAGCATTACAGGCCTTCAAGTCGGACAACAAGAAACCAACAATGGCTACCGTAATGTCCCGTTTTTCAAGAGCTGTTCCTATCTTCTCACATATTGCAATCAAATAGTAGGAAAGGGACTTAAACCAATCAAATCAAAGAATAAAAGCACCATTGGACTTCAGAACCTTTTCTCCATATTTATCGGGAATTTTGTATCTTATTGAGTCTTTCAGTTTCTTACACTAGGGAGACGATGCGGTGTTTACACATGTGAGTTTGGTTTATTTCAC
>RJWT010018352.1:0-13555 GCA_004365215.1 Cuniculus paca
GAGCATGTGGGATATGAAAAGGCTTGGGGAATTTGAAAAATGTTTTATGAGTTGTGTCTTAAAGGAATGATAATCAAATTTGCCAAATTAGAAATTTCCCAGAATTTCTGCTTTGAGAAGTTTCTCCATTTGTTTCCTATATATAGTTACAGCTTACACAGTCCCCCTCCTTAGACACCTGTCAGCTCTAGAATTACAGCCAACTCCTTCTTCTCAGCCCCTTTGGTACCCCTCAAGGCACACTAGTGGTGCCAAACGCATTACATCTTCCAGAATTCCCCCATGGCTTGAGGGTGCAAGATACTCCCTGGGAATCAGTTTTGGCCCACCATTCTTTAGTTCACATTCTAAGAGGCCTTGAGGCCAAGTCCAGTGGTTCATGTCTATAATCCCAGCTACATGGGAAGCTGAGGTGGGAGGGTCATGAGTTCAAGGCCAACCTGGACAACATGGTAAGGATCTTATCTCTAAAGAGAGCAAAACAACACAATAAACCTGTTGGGCCCAGGGATATGGCTTAGCAGTAGAGTATTTGCCAAGCACACATAAGACTCTTGGTTCAGTCCCTAGTATTAAAAACAAAACAAAACAAATAAACAATTGCTAGGATTTGGGTGCTCTATCAACCTCCTAGGCTGTCTGAATGCTGGCTGAAGGAGCATGGACTTCTTGTGTTTCAGATGCAGATGGCAGAGCTGTTGGTGTCCCACGGGGCTAGTCTCAGTGCAAGGACATCCATGGATGAGATGCCAATAGGTGGGTCCAGCACCATACCTGGCATATACACTCATCAATCTTTTGATTGGTGAAGGGATAAGTAGATGAATATATGGTTGGGTGATGTACTGGTATGTAGCTAGATGGATGAATGAATAAATTGATGGATGGTAGATTATTGCACAGATGGATGGATGGATGGATAATGGATGGATGGATGGATGGATGGATGGATGGATGGATGGATTGAGTAGGAGAGTAGATATGATAATGGGTGGATAGATGGATGGATGGATAATTGGCTTGGTGGGCAAAGGGTGAGCCTATGGATGAATGACCAAGTCAGCAAATAAGTGAATAGACGAATGAAGAAATTGGGCAGATTGGATGGTGGGGTTGTGAGATTTCTCAGCCTCTGCATAAGTTCTTGCTTAGGCTACAAGGATGGGGTACCCACTTATTTCGCTTTAGACTTTGCATTTATTTATTTTTAATTTTTGCTTGGACATGTTTGCAGTACCTAGTGATTATATTCATCCGGAGTTGTACATATACATAACACATCTTAATTCTTTTACTTCCCCTCCCCTTCCCTCCCACTCTTCTCCTTGTATCTCTTGTTCCTGAGAGTTGATGATTCTCCCAGAAACTGTCAAAGAGGAACATAAGTCCCTTGGTCCTAGCTGGGAACCTTGGGTGTTATAACTGCATGAAATCTGGATTTCCTATTTTTTCACTCCTGTAATGATGTTCTTGCAGCCAGGAAATAGGACTGGTGTTTTCCCCACCCTGTGTGCCTCCAAAGAATCTTGGAGCTTCCAGTGGGTTGGGATAATGGGTCCTCTGGGCTGGAGCACCCTCTGGTCATACCCATGCCCCACCCCCATTACTGACTTCTCTGCCCCTCAGACCTGTGTGAGGAGGAGGAGTTCAAAGTCCTACTGCTGGAGCTCAAACACAAACATGATGTGATCATGAAGTCACAGCTGAGGCACAAGTCGTCCCTGAGCCGGAGGACATCCAGTGCAGGCAGCCGTGGGTGAGTCGGGGGCAAGGTATCCAGGGTTCCCCTGCCTGTATCTGCTGTGGTCCCTGGGTACAGGCCTCCAGCACCCGCTCTGTCCCCTCAGGAAGGTGGTACGTCGAGCCAGCCTATCGGACAGGACCAACCTGTACAGGAAAGAGTATGAGGGGGAGGCCATACTGTGGCAGCAGCGGAGTGCAGCCGAGGACCAGCGCACTGCAACCTACAACGGGGACATCAGAGAGACCAGGACAGACCAAGAGAACAAGGACCCAGTGAGTGACCTCATGCCCTGGTCATGTGTCAGCCTCTGACTTGGGAGGAGGACAGGGTGCACCCTGATTTTGGCTCCTCATCTGAGAACCTTCTGAGGGAAGTGACTGGCCCTAGCAGCTGGATCCCGTCGGATGGTGGTAGCTAGTGTAGTTACTGAGGTGACTGTGGAGCATATCAGAGTCAGAGCTGGGGTCTTTGGCATGCAGGGCGAGGACGCATCTCATAATTGGCAGGAAGAGAGTGACCGCCGTGTGCCTGCTTATCTCCCATCAGATGTGGGTTCTGGACTTTACTAGAAGAGAGGTTCAGCAAGGCAGTTACCCCAAGAGCTAAGGACATTAAAATATTTTGCAGGAAATGAAGCAAGATGTGAGAATGGGGTTTATGTCTGAACACATCTAATTGGAAGACATTTTCTGAAACACTGAGTGGGATGTTGGGAGGACCTCTGACAAGCCTGCGCAGGAGTAGCCTGCAGTGGTCCTGGGCTTTGAAATATTTTTAAGAGGGTGCATATTTATTTCCTGTGGCTGTTCTGACAAAGTGTGATGGCTCAGGTGTTCCTGGCTTTTGCCAGCATGAATTCAATCTCTGCCCCTATCTTCGTAGGCATTCTTCCTTGCATCTGTGTCTGTGTCTGTGTCTGTGTCTGTGTCTGTGTGTGTGTGTGTTTTTTGTTTTTTTTTTTTAATGAGGAGACCAATGGATTGGAGTTTTCTCCATCCAGTAGGACCTTATCTTAATTTGATTTATTACATCTTCAAAGAACCTAGTCACCTTCAGAGGTTCTAGGTGAACATAAACTTTTGAGGGACATGATTGAGCTCAGTTCCAGCACAGTCAGGTTCATATACAGGTGCTTTCTTGCTGAGTGGGGAGAAAAAGTTTAGGGCCAGAGAACTGCCAAAGCGAGAAGGGGAGAAGCAGGCTCTGCCAGGAGTGATCAGGTAAAAACATTGCTAGAGGATATTGCTTAGATAGGATGATTAGCTGCCCGGAATGCCCATATGTCTCAGTGGGGCCCAGCTGCTTCTCAGTGGGCACAGGGAGGTCACCCACAGGCTGTCTCATCTGCAAGAGTGTAGGTGCCTGTTAAGGGCCTGCCCAGGGCCTGCCCATTAGAGCCAAAGCAGCCTGTGTATGGAGAGGGTATGCATGGCAGCGTTTTTCTTCCACCCTTCAGCTTGAGGGGTAGGGAGGAAAGACTTGTAAATGAAAGCGTCACATCTCAGAAGCCTCCCAGGTATGCTTTACTTATTTATTCTTTGTGATGCAGGTGTATTTTCTGTATGATGTGGTACCTGTCTTAGTTACTTTTTTGTTGCTGAGACAAAATACCTGGCACCCAAAGTTAAAGGAGGAAAGGTTTACTTCAGCTCAGAGTTTGAAGAGGTTTCAGTCCATAGTTGGCTCCAAGGCAGGGAGGGATGACAGAGGGGTATGGCAGAGGAGAAACAGTCCATTGCAGGGCAGGGAGAAGGCAGCATGCAACAGGCAGTCCTTTCCCTTTTATTCCATCCAGGCTACAAGCCTTTGGGGTGGTGCCACCCACACCCAGGGTGGGCCTTCCCCTTATCCACACCCCGAACTATGCTAGACCAATCACTGGACTAATTTAGTTATCACACCCTTAATCCATATTCACACGCCCTTAATCTACATTCACACACCCTAGATTGAGCCAGCTCTGAAAAGCTGCACCTATGAGCAAAGGAGGATTTAGGGAGACACCTAGATATAAGCCATAACAATACATAAATCTGAAGTGCATTTATCAATGGACTTCTATAAACATGTATAATTAGATGAATGCCTAGAATTTTTTTGTCACCCTATAAGGCTCTCACACTCCCTCTCCAGGTCACCAATGAAGATGAGTTTTGTGTGCACATATGTATGCACATGAACAGGTCTGAGCAGGAGGATATCTTTATGTCTGTGAGATTTATCCACGTTATGGCATATAGCAATAGTTGATTGTTTTTCACAGCTCCGTGAAGTTCTGTTGTTTGAAGATAGTCAACCCTCCATAATTGTGAGTTCATATCTGCAGATTCAATCAATTTCAGACTGAATATATTTTTTTAAATTGGGTCTATAGTGAACATGCAGACTTTTTTCCTTGTCATTATCCCCTAAACAATAGAGCATAGTATTTACACAGAATTTATATTGTATTAGGTATTATAAATAATTTAGAGATCATTTAAAGTATATGAGAGAAAGTGTATAGGTTATTTGCAAATATTGCGTCATTTAAGTAAGACACTTGAGCATCTAAAGATTTTGGTTTCCACGGGGAGTCCTGGAACTCATTCCCTGTGGATGATAGAATTACATTGATAGCTCACATTTTAAACTTACAGTCGCTGGATGATGTATGCTCTCGGACTCCTTTTTGTGTGCTTGTTGGCCCTTGAATTAGCCTCTTTTATGAAGTAACTTTTTTGTCATTTTTTAATTGAGTTACCTTTTCCTTGTTGATCTGTACTTAAGGAGATCCTTATGAGCTCAGCTGCTCCCCTCCGTGTTTGCTCGGTCTGCGTGTGTGTTCAGATCTCACAGGCCCCAGGACTCCCCAGAAGTGCTCATTGATGTGGAGTCCCAGAAATCATTCAGCCTGCAGGGAATGGGGTATAGGCAGGGGATGCTGGGGACCCCCTTAGCTAGGCTTGCTTTTCTTTTAATTCTAGTTCATCTCTAGGGCTTCCTCGTCAATGCTGCAGCTTGTTTAGTGTTAGGTGACACCAAAGACAGACATCTTTGCCTCTGAGGCTGAGTTTTTCAGGCCTGGGGAAGAGATAGGTTACAGAGACATTACCAGCATATACAGTCCTTACCCCAGGGCCACTCTCAAGGTCAGGGGCGCACAAATCCCAGCCCCAGCCCTGGAGGGAACGAGATCACAGGACACATCCAGAGTTCAAAATGTGTTCCTTTTTAATTCCTACTCCTTTCTAGGCTTTAGGTGTTAGTAAGCATGTGATAATCTCTAAGGGAGGAACTCTCCAAGTGCGGCCCTGGGGCAGGCTGCATCAGTATCACCTGGGAACTTGTTAGAAGTTAGAATGCTCAGGCCTGCCCGGATGTACCAAATCAGAAGCCCTGGGCCAGTGCCCAGTACTTCTGTTAACCAGCATTCCAGGTATAGATTCTGATGCATGTGATGCACAAGAGCCACTTATCCAGGGGAATATTCCTTCAGCCTGCCTCCCACATCACACACCTGCCATGGTTCTGCCCTGGAAGCCCCTAGAGCTGGCTCTGCTTCAAGCTTTGGCAGAGCTAACTTCCTGGTCCTGGTCCCAGAAGCAATAGGATAGCCCTAGGCTCCTCAGCCACGGGACACAACTTTAACTGCGCAATAAAATCTGCTGGGGAGGTCTCTCTGTTCCTTCCCTGCCTGCCTGCCTTCCTTCCTTCCTTCCTTCCTTCCTTCCTATGATGTCTAGCCTATGGTTTAAATAAACTAAATATCAATCTCCGGGGTTAGAACTGAGGCATTGTCTATATGAATTTTTACATTAGTAGGCTTTGTGTTTTTGAGCAGTTTGAACTTTACAGAAAATAGCAAGTGGAAAGTGCAGATGATTCCTGTGTACCTCTTCCTACACTCCTCCCAGGCTCCCTTTTTATTAACATCCTGCATTAGCATAGTACATACACTACTACTGATGAGTTAATCGATACATTATTAACGAAACCTGGAGTTTACATGACAGTTCACTCTGTGCTGTACATTCTGTGAGTTTTGACCAGAGCCTGATGTCACGCACCCACCATTATGGTGTCATGTAGAATACGTTCACTGCCCTGAAATCTCCAGTGCTCCCCTTAGTCATCCTCTCCAAACCTGGCAATTACTGGCTTCCTATTGTCTCCATAGTTTTGTCTTTTCCAGAATGTCCTGTAGTTGGAATCACATAAACTTGTAAAATGTGTGTCAGTGTGATAGGCAAAAGTTACATTTTTGTTTTGATTTTTATATTATGAATTAATATTATTAGTAAGGTTGAATATTTTTTATGGAGATTTATTTATTTATTTTTTTTTGTGGCATCAGGGATTGAACTCATGACCTTGCACTTGCCAGGCAGGCGCTTAGGACACGGAGCTAAATTCCCAGCCCTAAGGTTGAACATTTTTTCCAATGTTTATATGCTATGTATATCTATACACTTTGCAACAAGCTGTAAGTTAGTGTTATTTGTTTTTCTTTTGGGTATTTAAGCTTTTTAAAACTGACTTTTAAGGGCTCTTTGTGTTTGGGAAACTAGCCCCTTTGTGATCATTTCTGTTGTAGATGTTTTTCCAGTTTTTTTTATGTGTCTCTGACTTTGTGCAGATGATTTTTGTTATGCTTTGCATCTTTGTATTGTCAAATGTACTTACCTTTTATTTTATAGTTGCTAGGCAGCAGTTGCTTTTCAAGCACTTGTTGTCCGAGGATTATTGTACATAAAGGGTCCCTGGGTGGGAATCTTTGTCATGTGAGGAGGAGATATGCTAGGAATAGAGAGGAAGGTTTATGAAGTGTTTAAAAGTGGCCAAAAACCTAAGAGAAATTGAGTTAGACAAACAAGCAACTTCTTGGCTTACATAAATGAAACATCTGAGTCCAGATGGATCCAAGGGGTCAGAACACATCATGGGAGCAGTCTCTGTCTCTAGTCTTTCTTGATGGGGATCAGAGAAAGCGCCTTTGACATGACATCTCTCCAGCCCCAGTTTACACCATTCTTAACCCTACAGTTCCCACGGAAACTTCTCCTTCCCAGTTGTTCTAGCAAAAGTCCTGGGGTTGAGTTCCTCGAACCAATTTCAGTTAAGTACACATTCCTGGCCCCATCCCTGTAATAAAATATGTTGATTATCCAGCCCCTGGGACAAGGACAGGGGCTAGCCAGCTCTAGCAGAAAATAAAGATTGGCAATGCCCCAGAGGAACACACAGGCCCTATTACCCGGGTAGAGGAAATGGGTGGAGGACAAGTCTACTCCTGCCCTGGGCAGAGATGCAGGTAGGTGCAGATTCTCTAGCCAGTTGCTGATGTTGTCCTTCTTGCCCTCAGAACCCCAGACTGGAGAAGCCCGTGCTGCTCTCAGAGTTTTCTACCAAGATCTCACTGGGTGAACTGGATGGGCCCATTGAGAATGGTCTCCGGGCTCCGGTCAGCACCTACCAGTACACACTGTCCAACGGGGATGTCTGGAAGGTGCACGAGGTGCCTGACTACAGCATGGCCTACAGCAGCCCTGTCGTGGCCGACGCCACCCCACCGTGGAGCGGCTTCAAGGAGCAGAGCCCCCAAACGCTGCTGGAGCTGAAGCGGCAGCGGGCGGCAGCCAAGCTGCTCAGCCACCCCTTCCTGAGCACCCACCTGGGCAGCAGCATGGCCAGGTCAGGGGAGAGCAGCAATGAAGGCAAGGCGCCCTTGATTGGAGGCAGAACTTCACCCTACAGCAGCAATGGGACCTCGGTGTATTACACAGTCACTAGTGGGGATCCCCCACTCTTAAAGTTCAAAGCCCCCATAGAGGAGATGGAGGAGAAGGTCCATGGCTGCTGCCGCATCTCCTAGTCTCCTTGTGTGGAGGAGAGAGATGGCTTGGGGAGGGATCCCTGGAATCTGGGCCAGTCCAAGAGCTCTGGCTGAGAAGGCATCAAAGGACAGCTGAGGAGAGGTGGGCTCTGCTTTCCAGAGGAGCGCTGACCCCACCTCCCATCCAGCTGTCCATGCAGCCCCACTCCCCTTGGTTCTGCTTCCTGCTGCATTGTCTGCCATCGGAAACCTAGTGACCCTCACTCATTCTGCTGTCCGATTTGGGGAGTACAGGCTTGGGATCCCAGTTCTGTTCTGGTAAAGGCTTCTTGGGACCAGTACTCCCGTGTCTCACACACACACACACACACACACACACACACATTTTCTCTCACAGTCATTGCACACATGTAAAGATGACACACTTGGGCTCATGGGAAGCAGGCAGGACTAAAATGTGTGGGCTGTTCCCAAAGGGATTGAGGTGAAGAAATCTCAGCGCCACTGCCATGCTGCTTAAACAGGGGAGACCCACAATCCTACTTAGAATCACATCAGGGCTTGGGCCACCATCGACACCTGGCAAGCTGTGTTCGAAGGAGCTAGCCATCTGTGTGAGTTAGATGCAACATGCACAGACCTGGCCCTGCAGCTTTGCTGAGAACTGCTTTCCTGTCTCATGTCAGAAGGCAGGGGCTGTGTAAACTGCTCAGGGGCCAGAAAATATAGAGGTAGGAGAAGGGTGCAGCAAAGTCAGTCTTTCCAAAACTTCATTTGGTAAAACCATTCTTTTAGCTTGTAAACTCCAGGTGGGAGGAAACTAAATTTGCTTTCTCCCAGGATGGTGTCACATCAGGTTCTGTTGGCTGGTCTTGAGAAAAGAAATGAAGCTCAGTGAGGAGCTTCTGCTGGAGGCCTTTTCCTGGGAGAAGGGGGAGTTCACATCTGAGAACAGCACTGGTTGGCAGTGACACAGCCCAGTGCCCTGGCCAGTCTTGGCAAGATGCAGGCTGTTTCGGTCCAATCCACCTTAGCCAGCCCTCCTCAGTCTGAGCCATCCCAGTGAGCAGTTGGGGCCACCTGCGCCCCACCCCTCGCACCTACTGCATCTCTTGTCAGTCACGTGTGCAGAGTTAATGCTCAGAATCTCAAGCTCAGCTTTGCCTTTTCTGGAATACTTGGGGAGACAAGCTTGCCAGTTGGCCCTCGTAGTTCCTGCCTGGCCTCAGGGCTTCCAGCCTGCTCCTGATGGTGTTATGACACCACAAGGCTGCAAATTCAGAGTGCCCGTGGCCAGCACCCTATACTGCATCAAGGAGAGCAATGGCGGGGCTGGAGGTACGTCTCACCCCAACCCTCCAGTTCTGTAGCCCCAGTCTCCCTGATACTGGGAAGGGTGAACTCCTGCCACCTCGCTGTTGTATCATGAGCTCCTTCAAAACCGTCCATGCAGTAGGCTCTGTCTACAGGCTCAGCCAGGATCTTTTAGAGTAACTTAACAAGCTGCAGGTTTGTTCCCTGCTCCGTGCACCTTCAATTTGTTCTAAAACTACCTCCCTAGAGTTCCGAAGGGCCCCTTAGGTCCATATTCTGAGGTGGGGAACAGATTTGGGTGCCCTTTAACCTGCATCTTTTTGAGCCTATGGGAAATTCTCCCTGAGTGGCACTTGGAGTAGGGCAGGTTTGAACTGGGGGAGTCTCATTTATACCACAGCCATAGGAATAGGGGCTGCTGTTTGTCAGCCTCAGTCCCCTACTGTAGTCTTCTGTGTCCCCCATATTCCAGAGAAATCAGGACTTCAAGGGGCCTGGCTGATGCTTTACTAGGAGTAGGGCAGCTGGTCCAGAGACTACCATGGTGGCTGTTGGGGTCACAGGAGGTCTCCCAGCACCAGACAACCTGCACCCCAACTCCAGTGGAGAGACAGCTCGGGAGACTGAAGACAAGTGAACATGGTACCTGATGCATTCCTGAGGCCTGGGGTGGGGGCTCCATCATCTCAGCTTATGGGTGAAGCAGCAGATGCTCCAAAACATACATAGGTTTGGCTTTAAAAGTCCTCAGACCTGACTGGTGCTGAAAAGCCCCTGGAGCTGATTTCAGCTACAAGGTGGGAAGTGCCAAGGGCAGCCACATGCTCTCAAGAGACAGTAGTCCCTGCGTAAAAGGACCAGAAACAAGGCAGGCCTCCAGGCCACTCCTTCCTTCCCTCTTCCTGAATTCTGGGCCTTTCCTCTCCTCTCAGAGAGCTGGGAATCCCAGCTGATGCCCTCCCTCTTGCAGGAAATGGCCTCAGGCAGAGGTGACCACCAGACTTTTTAGCTCATGTTTTCCATCAGGGATAAGTGTTCCCTGGTAGGATTTCAGGTCCCTGGGCAGCCTTCTCTGAGTATAGAGGGATACGTTGGGGAAATTACAATGAAGTTTCAGGGTCAGGGTCATCTGTTTTTATTCACTGATAACTTACTGAGTAGCTGTGACATACCAAGCACTATGTTAGGTTCTACAGATAAAGGAGAAACAGGACCCAGTGAGGACTGCTCTTTCCAGTTTTCATCCCTTGAGGACCATGGGCGTTAGCAGCCCTGCCAAGTTCACCTGAGCAGAGCACTTTTTCAGCTCCTGGAATTCTTATGAGTGTGAATCCCTTTATCTAGGAAACATCTTCATGACTACCCATGGATACTTTTGCCATGAAGTGCAGGTGCTGGATCTTGAGTTCCAGGCAGATACCATCCCAGGTCCATCTGGAACCTTCAGGAATAGCTGCCTTCAGGGCAGTATCTCTGGGGGACAGTGTAATAGCAGTCTAAGGTCAGTGTGTGGAAGAATAAGGAGTCTACCATTTGTTGCCAGATGCATCTCTAGTTCTTAAAATCATTGTCTTTTGCTCATTTTTGCTTGTTTATCACATAGTTCCCTCACTGCACCCCATACATATCAGGAGATACTAGGGGAAGAAGCAGCTTCTCCATTTACAATAAGTCCTTCCCCACAAATCAACCTCTCTCCCTGGTAGGTGTGGATCAAGGAACTGGGAGAAACCTGGTAAGGTTGACCAGGTGCCCAGCTCCTGCTGTGACCTAGCCTGGTGGCAATTGCTGGCAGGTTAATAGAGGCCACTTCCAAAGTAGGTGCCGTAATGCTCAGTGTGAGATCTGGCTCTTGTTCCCACCTTATGCCTCAAACAATTGGAAATTCGTGGCTATCATTAGATTGTGAGTTTCTGGCCAGTAGCTCAGGGAATCTGAACCCTAGACCCAGGTCTGAAAACTTTGGAATATTATTCTCCATCAGATACACCGCATTAATAAAATTGCTCTGCACTGTTTGGTCAATTTCAATGGATCTGTTTCCAAGAGGCTTCAAAAAGTTAGTCAGGGTGTGGCCCCTGTCTTGGTCCACCAGTTTGCTAGCTTTGTAGTAACATGAGATTCTTGATTCTTAATGTCAGACATTGAACCCGGGCTCCCTCTCCAGGCTGTTCTCCCAGAGCAAGACACAGGGATACTTTGCAGAAAGGGGCTCCTTACAAGATGCCCAGAAGCACTGTATGTAACCCTTGTTATTTGTAGCCTGGGGACAGCTTGCCCCGCAACCCCGCCAGCACACAGAAGAGCAAAGGGTCACATGGTCAGTAGACAGCTCTGCAGAAGTGACTCCTTTTGCCAGAAGCTTTAGCCCTCTCCTCCCCAGGAGTCTCTTTTTGGCCAGAGGGGTTCTTCCCATGGGCATTGCAAGTGCCACCCTGCGGGGCCTGGCTCTGCACACCTAGGAAAGTCTGCAGACTTCCAGTCCCCCGCAATAATTCACCAGACCAGAAGCCACTGATGTACAGCGAACACTTAAGAAAAATGTATTTTATGTGAAAAAAAGTTAAAACTCTGTATACTGTATCAGCAGCTTTGTGTAAAAATGGCAATCAAGAGAGTCTAATATATTTAAAACTTTTTTAAAAAAATCCTCATGGATCTTTGATATTGTATTGAAGTAACTTCCGGGTAGCTCCTTGCTGTGTGGCAGTGGTGGGCCTGAGGTCCAAGATAGACCCTTGGCCACATGCCAAAGGGGCACATGCCCCTGCAGTTGCTTCCAGCTGCCAAGGCCTGTGACGGAATTCGCTGTTAAGAGTTTTTAATTAAAATTATTAAATTCCTTTTAATAACACCTGCCAGTGTGACAGTGTTTATTGCTGTGAGCTGAGTTGAGCTGGGATGACTTGAATTTGCAGAAAGGTGGTGCTCTGGATAAAAGGTGGGTCCTTGCCTTCACCATAGTAGATGCTCCCAGGCGGCCACTGAAGTAAAGGGAGCTCTCGAGGCTTAGACCTAAGGCTGATGTCTTTGTAGATTGGGAGATGGTAAAGACATGATAAGTGGTTGGGAAGGGGAAAAAAGGTAGATGGGAGTCAACTTCATTCTGTCACATGTTCCTTTTGAAACTGTATGAGACCTAACAATACCATATCAAGATGTGATCAAAATATACAGTGACTGTTTAAATTTAAAACATGGTTACAGTAAAAGACACATTGCCATTAATCTCCCTCAAGATACTCCCCCTCCCTTCAAACACACACTTCATAATTCTTGCTACTTTCTGAAGCATTCTGGAAGTCCTCTCTTTCTCCCTTTCTCTCCTTTCTCTCCTTTCTCTCCTCTCTCTCCTCTCTCTCTCTCTCTTTCTCTCTTTCTCTCTTTCTCTCTTTCTCCCTTTCTCTCTTTCTCTCTCTCTTTCTCTCTTTCTTTCTTTCTTTCTTTCTTTCTTTCTTTCTTTCTTTCTTTCTTTCTTTCTTTTTTTCTTTCTTTCTTTCTTTTCCCAAATCCATTTTATTTCAAGGAGAAAAAGAAGAAAAAAAACTTAAAAAAAAGTCACAGCATGTCAACGGGGGCAGGCAACAGTGGTACCTACATTGTGCATTGTCATTCCCAAATCATTTACCCAGAGCACAAGATATCTCCTTTCAATTGTCCAAACAATACCAGCACAAATCTTTCTGTTCAATGAACTCAAAGAAATCAGTAGTGTATCTTAACTATTTTTTATATACATATACATATACATATGTTGTTTCTTTCAGCTTCTCACACTAATGAGACAATATAGCATTTACAAATGTGTGCCTTATTTCACTAATGAGTATGATCTCAAGTTGCATCCGCTTACCTATAAAAGTCTCCAATTTATCCTTCTTTATGACTGAGTAGTACTCCATTGTATGAAAAAAATCACATCTTTTTTTATCCATTCCTCAGTCAATGGGCATTTAGGTTGTTTCCAAGATCTGGCTATTACAAATTTTGCTGCTATAAACATGGGTGCACATATATTGCTGTGGTATGATATTTTTATTTCTTTTGGGAAGATACCCAGAAGGGGAATAGCTGGGTTGAATGGAACCTCTAGTCCTAGTTTTTTGAGGAATCTCCACACTGATTTCCAGTGGTTGCACCAGTCGGCATTCTCATCAACAGTGAAGAAGGGTTCCTTTTTCCCCACAGTCCCCCCAGCATTTGTTATTGCTTAATTTCTTGATAATAGCCATTCTTTCTGGGGTGAGGTGGAATCTCAGTGTTGTTTTAATTTGCATGTCTCGAATGACCAGTGATATTGAATATTTTTTCACATATTTATTTGCTGTCTGTATTTCTTCATCTGAGAAGTGTGTATTCATCCCAGATGCCCATTTTTGGATTGGATCTTTAAACCTAGGAGGACTGATATTTTTGAGTTCTTTATATCTTCTTGATGGTAATCCTTTGTCTGAGGAACAGCTGGCAAACATTTTCTCCCAGGTTGTGGGTTGTCTCTTCACTCTGTTGGTGGTTTCTCTTGCTGTGCAAAAGCTTTTCAATAGGGTAAGATCCCAGTGGTTGATTCTTTGTGATAGTTCCTTTGCAATTGGGGTTTTGTTCATAAAGCTTTTGCCTACACCAATGTCTTCAAGAGTTTTACCTACTCTATCTTCCAGCATATTTAATGAGTTTCTGTTTTA
>RJWT010018353.1:0-18903 GCA_004365215.1 Cuniculus paca
GGGACCTCCAGAGCCAAACCTCTCCCCGTGGTCCCCCACTGGCAGGGGGACAGTTAGATCCCAGCTCCTTCAGGGTCCTGGGCTGGCAAACAAATGTCAACCCCCTCCCCCAAGCAACTGGCAGATCCAGAGAAACACAGGCTCTAGAGATAGTTATTAAGGTGAAATGCAATTGAAAGCCTGTGGTGCTTTGGTGTTTCACTGACCTTGTAGGTCTAGGGCCAGCGGTCTGATCATCTGTTCAGAAGACAGCAGTACGCAGTACGGCATCTAGGATGGTCTCCTGAGGGTGGTAGCCATTGTTGATTCCCTATAGTATCACTCTGAAGTCCTACACTGTTTATTGTTTTGTTGGGTTGGGTTTTATTCTCTTTTGCTTTGATTGTGTTATACCCAGTAACATAAGCAGCTATTTCATTGATAGTAAGATATAGATGGTAGCCATTTTGAATTTACCGTTGTCTTGTTTTGTAACCATTATTTTGCTTTTACTGGTTTTTTTCTATTCTGTTCTGTTTGATTTTTACTGTGTCCAAAAGTATCTGCAGCTATTTTGAAGACAACAAAAGGCATTATGGTAACAATTGTTGATTTCATAATGTTGTAAAGTCCTGTATCACTTACTCTGGTTTGTTCTGATTGGTTTTATTCTGTTTTATTTTCATTTGTTGTATCCTCTTTAAAAGAAAAAAAAGAAAAAAGAAAGAAAGACAGAGTCTTTGGCAACCCACTCAGTACCCCTTCTGTCTCTCTCCCAGACAGAAGCTTTCTTTTTCTCAATAAATACATTCTGCTGTCAACCTCCATTGTTCCTAAAATTCATTCTTTGATTTTAGAGAACACGAACTCGTACTGGACATCTAGTAGGTTGGGAGTTTCATTCCCCTACATCAGTATGATTGTCTATAAATTTGTTCATTTAAACCAAATAGAGGGCAGGGGATATAGGTAAGTGGCATAAGCGCCTGCCTGGCAAGCACAAGGTCCTAAATTCAATTCCTAGTATTAAAAAAAACCAAATAGAAATGGGAGAAAGAAATCCTGACTAAGGAGTCCCCAGGGAGGGTCAGGCAGAGGAAGAAAACCCCACCCATCCACACCCTCTCTTTCACCTCCCCTGTCATTACCGTGGCAGGAGGAACGGCCCAGCTGCACTACCACTTCAATACGAAACCCCTAGGCCAGCTTCCTTCTTTAGTTTTCCTCCTGTTTACTTACCTGTGGTCAGCAGAAAAGCAAGGCAGGACTTCCAAGCCGTGGCCTCGAGCTCTCTCCACACATCTCAGCTTCCTTTGCAAAAGCAGTAGGTGGAGGCAGGAACCCACTCTGCTGGAACCCAGTCCCAGTTCTTTAATCTTAGGCCTGGAGGGAGATGCATGCATTTAGCCTGAGGCGGAAGGAAAGAGTACACAGGGTTCCTTCTATCTCTTCATAAAAAGCACAACTGGGTTGGTATTTTTTGAGTGATCAAAGCAGAGCCATCAATAGGAATGCACCAAAATCCTTAACTGGATATTCAATGGTAAGCAATGAGCACAGGTTCTATGATGGCATTTTTTGTTGTGTTGTTGGGTTTCTTGTTGTTCATGGTTGTGTTCCCAGCCCCAAGAACAGAGCTGGTCCATGACAGGATCTCAGTGTTTGTCAGGTGAGTGAGACCGACAGAGACATGAGCTGCGGGATTCCT
Organism: Cuniculus paca; assembly: GCA_004365215.1. Taxonomy (NCBI): domain Eukaryota; kingdom Metazoa; phylum Chordata; class Mammalia; order Rodentia; family Cuniculidae; genus Cuniculus; species Cuniculus paca. Next base: position 1,688 of record RJWT010018353.1, read on the forward strand.
AGAGGGTGGGCTTGTGGCTGCTGCCCAGTACTGGAACCACCAGCCACAGGTGGCTGTTAAAGTTTAGATGAAATATAATTAAACAAAATTTAAAATCCAGGTTTAGGTTGCGCTCAGCACTCTAAAGTGCCCAGGAGCTGCATGTAGTTACAAATTATTTCATATTAGAAAGTACAAATACAGAGCGTTCTTTGTCATTGCAGGAAATCTGCATACTTCAAAATCTAACTGCATGCCCTTCCATTTAAGAGCAGATGGGTCAGCTTAATAAAATTACTTTCCTCACTGTAGTTATTTATTTACTTACATACTGTGGTACTGGAGACTGAATCCAAGGACTTTCCACCACTGAGCTACATTCCCAGCCCTTGTTATTTCTTTTTTTAATTTTAAGTTGCCAAGATGGGAACTGAACTCACAAACCTCCTTACCTCAGTCTCTCTCAGTGCTAGGACTTCCCTTAGTTTTATGACTATTAAATAAGTGAATAGATGAAAGCACTTAAAACAAACCCAGTGAACTAGGGATGTAGTTGAGTGGTCCAGCCCTTATTTGGCATGCAGGAAGCCCTTGGTTTTATCCTCAGCACTGCAAGGAAAACAAAAAAACACCAAAACAAGGCTGGCACATTCTACTTCTCACTGTAACCTAAACACACTTTTGTTTTGGGATGTTGTCATGTTAAAAGAGGCTAGATCCCTAGACAATGTACAAGTGTATATCATTTTTTATACATGGCACAGCAATGAACAATTTTTAGTCTGCAAAATCGAGTCCTATGACTGCACTCAAATCATGACAGAGTTTTCCTAGAACTGAGCATTGCTGAATTGCAATCAGACCTAGCACTCAGGACAGAGTCTTCCTAAGAGTGGAGTATTCAAGACGAATTTACACAACCCTTGCCTTTTCCAGAGCTGGGCAGGTGGCTGTAAATGAGCAAGACCTAGGAGCATACAGATTCCCATCACCTTTGATCGGCAGAGCCTGTGCTCAGAGCAAAGGGCCCCCGAGCCTGCTGACATGCTTTCTACTGCTATGTGTACAAAACCAACACCATTCTTCAGGTAACCCCAAGCTTTGTTCCCATTGCAGAGGTCATGTTGGACCTTTTTAGGTTTTTCTCTTTTATTTTACTCATGAAATCGCTTGATTTTTTTTTTTCATTTTGCCTTGGAGAATATGACCAGATCACTCCTACCATTTGATAATTCCTTAGGCATTTTAATAGTCATTTTACATTTTAAAATATTTTCTTCATCAACATGATTGTAATGAATTAACACCTATTTTTGTTCTGCAGAAATGGAATTTTATTCTCATAAAACCATATTTATTAAACTTATGTTTCAACGAGGTAACAAAGCTTGAGGTGCAAAACACACCAGTGATCCAATGCTAACTCTGAAATACATGTAGGCATTTAGTGAATGAAGATAGAAACTGTTGGTTTGATATTTCTGAAGATGACCCTAATTTTTGTTAAGCAATAGGTATGTATACATAAACTGATCCACAGAGAGTTCTTGGAAATCAAAGGTTGGCACCTTCTCCTTATTTATGTTAAGGCACATTTTAATGGCAAATAAAATTATTTTTGCCATTTTCCTTAGTACTACTGTATGACTAAACCTAGTTTATTACTGAGTATAAAGTTTAGGTAAGCATACAGTTCTCTACATTCAAAAATCAGAGGGAACTTAGGTTCTACGTGATGGCAAATAACACCTGGAGAAAAAAGTCCATACAGTGGCAAAGTAGATGCTACCATATTTAACAACATAGTCTAAACTAATAATAACCTGAGTTATCCAGGGCAAAAAGGATCTTGTGTTCCTTGTATTACTCTAGAGTATTCAACCCTAGCAAATTTCTCTGTAAGTTTCTTGTGATTATAATGCTGATCTAAGTGAGATTGATACAGGGGAATGAAACTCCCAACCTACTAGATGTCCAGGATGAGTTCCTGTTCTCTAAAATCAAAGAATGAATTTTAGGAACAATGGAGGTTAACAGCAGAATATATTTATTGAGAGATAGAAAGCTTCTGTCTGAGAGAGAGACAGAAGAGGGTCCCGAGTGGATTGCCAAAGACTCTGTCTTTTCTAGGGACTTTTATAGAGCAAAACCATGAGGTGAGATGGGTCCAAGACGGGGAAAACCCGGGAGCTTTCGAGGCAGACGGGCATGAGGTGGGACAGAACTAGGGTCAACCAATAAGATTAATTGTTCAGGAAAAGTTGACCAAATCAGGACAAATGCGGAAGTGAGTCATGTAGCAAGTGGGCCTCCTTAAAGTGCAGTGTCTCTTTCTGTAGGAGGTTGGAATGGTGACTCCTGGCTTCCTCAAGGTGATCCATACCTATTTAGAATACCAACCCCCTGATGTTTATACTTAGGGTGTGACTGCATTTGTTTTGCCTTTTGTCTTGAGAGCTGGCTCACAGTGGGAGGTGTTTTTCTCCTGCAAGGTGGCAAGGTATCTGGTCTTCTGCACTGTCTCCTTTGAGGCCCCAGACCTGTCTGACTGCCTATAATATTTCTAACTAACTCAGCTGTCTGTAGCAAGATGAGCATAAATAATTAGAAACTGTTACTTAAGCAAATCTGGATAGTCGGGAGGTGTCTTCTTAGCCTTGATTCTGCAAAGAATTCCCTATTTCTCCTTGAAAACTTCATCTAACCTCCCTGAACCAGAGGCTTTGGAATATTTATGAATAACAAATCAGTTTATTAATATCTAATTTCTTAATAATAAACCTGTTAACACACACACAAAGATGTTTTTAAAGTTTGACTTTCTAGACGTTAGCTGAGAACTTACAGTAATTGCTTTCCAAACTACCACAAAATTTTGCATCATTTTTGTGCAGCATACAGATGTGCTGTTATCTCAAGCACATTTTGCTGGTTTCCATGGTCTTTGCCCACCTTTGGATGTCCTGTTTTCCTTGTCTGCGCCTTGGGACATCATCCTGAGGGACTTCATCTAATTCAGGGCTCTCAGCAGGACTGAGAACTGGCAGATACATCTCCGACCTTTCTTGTCTGAAATTCAATTTCTCATTCTGATGTCCAAGAGGAACTCATTTCTTCACCTGTATCTTGTACAATCCCTCTCCGTGTGTTGACACCACTCTCATTCCATTGCCCAAGTTAAAACTTACCATCTTTTTCATCCCCAACACCAAATTAGTCTAGTCTAGCTCTTATCAATTCTTCATTCGGCAAAACTATTCCTTCTTTCTCTAAATTCCTTTCATCTGTTGGTGCCGACACTACCTTTTATTTCCATGGAAGTGTTGTCACTTCATAATTCTTCTAAATGGTCTCCATTTCCATTCTCTCTCCTCTGAACTCATTTTCCTTGTTGTGTGCTGTCAGAGAGGGCTTTTTCTTTTCACAGTAATACTGACAATACCATAGCAAGGCCACGTTCTTACTGTCATCTTTCCTTACCTTCCCGTTGATTGCACAGCCAGGGAGTGGGCTGAATACGGAAACTGGACTCTTCCATGGCCTGTCCTTTAACATGTGTCACCCCACCAGATAGCTATGGAGCTGGTGCCATCTTGCTTTTCACCATTTACTGCTTCACCATCCTGGATCCACTAACATGCACTTTCCTACTTCTACCTTTTTTTTTTTTTAATGCCCTCTCCACTAGAATATAAACTCTATGCAGGCAAAGACTCTTTTTGCAGCACTATGCATCCATTACACAAAACCGTGTTACAGCTTAGGTGATGCAAAAGTACGTTGAATGAGTTAGTCAATACATTGCTTCAAGATTGTATTCAAGGACTACATCGCTGATGAAGTCTCCCTCTTCCCATCCTAAGCAGGATGATCATTTTGTCTCTTGTGATTATAAAACAAGCCAAATGTGCAAATATTTTAGCACTAACATTGTATTATTTACATTTTCTCACATGGATGTCTCTCCAGTTTACCAGAGCTCAATGCCAGGCATACTCTCACTCATTTTAAGTGCTCATCATTGTATTACCTGACAGTAGGCTCTCAAAAACTCTTTATAGAATAAGTGAATACATGTGTGATGAATTAGGTAGAGAAGCAAAGAGGGATAATGCACAAGTACAAACAAAATATGCACAATGAGGAATAAGACACAACTATCACCCCACTTATAATCAAGATGTTTCAGGGACTCTTTGGTAAGAGATAGGTACAAGGCTGGCAAGTTGGTTTGATCTGTAATTCACCTTTGTAAAACACAGTTCAGGAAGACTGTATAGATAGCTTATAAAATAAGACAAAAGCTAAATAAAAGCTAAATAAAATAAAAGCTAAATTGTAAATCCATCAATTTGAGATTTTTATGAGAGATTTTGACCATCTGTGAGCTTTTTCTTTCATTACAAAAAATGTTCTTTTATAATAGAAGAACTGATTTGTGAGTATTTCATGGTATGTTTCAATTGGTTTTTGGCTTCAGGCATCTCAGCAAAACTAAAGAGGTTTCCCCAGTGGAATTTCAGATGTCTGCATACTGACAGAAAGGCAGAAGGAAAACGAGAATTTGTTTTATTCGCGACTCTTTCCAGATACAATACACGCTACCCATGCTTAGGCTTAGATGAGGATGAATCCATTTCTAGGGCCCACACTTTAATGACCATCGTTTGTTCTCATCAGATGACCTCTAGGGGCCAATGGCTATCTTCTGTCTCTTTAAAAGCATTCACACTCAGCATGACTCAAAGTGGGTGCAGCCTAGCAGTTACATGCACAGATGGCATCAAAGTTCTTTTAGAAAAGAAATTGGGAAATTGAAATATAAACCAACACATAAGAACTAGACACCTCAAGCATGTAATCGTACATTTATTTCTCTTTTTAAAGAACACTCCTTAATGTAATTCAATATACAAACTTGGTTTCACAGAATTATAATCCACTATATAGCACAAAGATAACCCAGTTGAGTGTGCACACACGTGCGTGCATGTGCACATGTTGCTGTGTCCCCTCCCTCTGCTCTGCTCTTCTGGACCTACCAAGGCTCTTCCCGTCTTCAACACTCATCCAAAGCCATTCTGAATGCTATCTATAAAAGACCTCCTCCTGCCACGCGTTCTTTTCACTTAAAAGCTCCTCTTCTCCACTCCCCCAGACAGCTAGGAGCAAGACCCTGTCCTCCTATACAAAAAGGTAAGGTGACTTCCCCTAGCGCAGATGTTAACCGTGTTACCCTGTGGACAGGCTCCCCCCGGGGAAAAGCTGGGGAGCAGGTCTCCAGCCCTCTTCTCCACTTCCACACCCAACCTTCAGAGTCCAAGCATGACCCTTCCATGTAGCCTTAGCTCCACTCACTGTCCTGTGCAGCAAGAACTAAGGAGATTTCTAAGCCCAGGTCTTCTCTATGGGCAGCGCACAGCACTGCCTGCCAAGCCACCGGGCCGGCCGATAACCAAGCTCTACAGTCCCATGTTCTTTGTCACTTTAATTTTAAAAGACACCTTACCATAGGTCTGTGGCAACCTAGTGTCCAACTGAGTTACATAAAATTGTACCAGTGATGCACTTGTACATATTTACATGGGGTGGAATGTTTTCCCATATTTTTAGATGAGTATATAGATCAACATGTTCACATAAGACCAAATACTTTTAATATTATTTATAACTGATTTATAAAGCTTTGAAAAAACTCACAATAGCACATTGTTTACTTTAATGCTTTACGGTACTATCAGTTTAAAATCACAATCAGCTCTTAAGTTATAGTCAATCCAGCAAACAAGAGACAAAAAAATTTACAAGAGTTAAGAACTGACTGATACATCCTTTATCTTTTGTCACTAATGCATAAGTGCAGAATAAGATACTCTAATTTAAATATCTTGTTTACAATGTACATTTTTGTTCTAGTTATGCAACAGTAAATCCCATGCTTCACATAGAAAAGCAATCCACAACATTAAGAAAAAATGTACAATTTATGAAACAAAGTAAATAAATATTAGTATTACAGAATCAGAGCTGTACATAAAAGCTGTTCAGTTTTTATCATATAAAAATATGTTTTAGTGCAACCTCACATATATATTGATGCTGTTTTGCTTTACATCATTTAGATCCAAGTGTCCAAAAAAGGAAAGAAATTACATTTATTACAAAGCAGATACACAAATTCTAAAATATGTACAGATTACTGCTAAAAAATGCTTATAAGAATATAAGCAAAGTAAAGAAAAGGCACAAACATCTGTACAATTTTAAAAGTACCAGACCCAATAGGTTAATTTCAAATTTTTGTTTTGGTCAGGCTCATGATGACTTGTTAATTTACCTAATTCTTCTGAAATAACAAAAGTATATATAATAGCAAACTACTGTAACTTAGGACAGGCATACTATAAACTTGATTACCTCTATTTCTAGAAAAACAAAAACAAAAAAGGGGAAAATGTGGAAATGAAAGTCTCCATGCATCTCAGATCAATGTAGTTGACTCTTTTCCAATGAAGATTCGTTGCTTTCCTCTGTGCTTAAAGATAATTCCTTGCTGCTGTGAAAGTCCAACTGTTTCTCATCCACGTGACTCTTGCTGTAAAATGTGGAGTGAGTTAATGCAGTCTGTGCTGTACCAAAATTGTCCTTTTCACCATCATGCAAATCAGGGTGGGCAGCTGAGGTACAGGGCTGAGCTGGCTCAGGCCCACTAAAGTGTCTAATGCTAACATGTGCACTTTCCAAGGGTTTCGGGGAGGGCTCCTGCCCCCGTGCTGGCTGATCGGCTCCAAGCAGAGCCGCCTCTTCTGTGGCAATCCGAAGAGAGGCAATGGCTTTTGTACAAGTCTGTATATTCTCCTCCTGTTCCCTCTCTGTTGCATTGAGGCTGTCTTCGGAAGTGCTCTGTTTCATCAATAGCCGAGGCGAGGAGGGAGTGCTAGGTAGACCAGATGACTGCAGAATGTGAGGCGCTCGTTTCTCATGCTGCCTAGGAAGAGCATAGGGATCCTTCCCAAAGGACTCCCTGGGCACCCCTTTCTTCTCCACAGAGCTCTCCACTGGCAGAGGCGATGTGGGTGGAGGATGTAAGCCGGAAAGGGCTGGCGGAACAGAGTGAACCATTTGGATCCCACCAACTGGCACCATGGGGATAGGAGCTCGCACTTGTTGCTGAGAGTGGAGTGGAAGATGACTGAAGACATGGTCGTTAGGACCCTCAGGGAAAAGGCTGGAACCTTGATGTCCATAAGCACCTTCGTGGTCTCCATAGAGACCGAAATAAGGAACCTGAGGTAATCCTCTTCTTAAATTCTGCAAAGGAAAACAAAGAGCACACAATTCAGAACCCACCACTCTCCGCTGCTAGGTCAAGCTGCTCCACACACACACTCCTGCGATTCACTGCCTAGGCAGGGTTTACAGCTGAATCCTTCATCCACTTTTCCCGTCTCAAAACAAAAAACGATTCCTCAGTTGTCATTTCTAATTCTTGATGAAGGTGATGGCCTATGAAAAATTACTTTGATTTCTAAGCAACAAGGTGATAAAGCATTCAGGGGATTTCCCACATGGTCCTGAAATATGCTTCAGTCCTGTTTTCCTCATAAGAGACGGTGAAAAGAAAATAATGAATAATCACCAGAAAAGGTTTCCCAAGGAAAAAAAAAAAGAACCCACTAATAAACACTAGTGATAAGAGTTTTAAACTCAAAAAGAAATAAAAACATTATCATCAATTTATATACTGGGCTGATTTTTAAGATTTTTCTTAATGGTTGATGGGTATACCCGGAGTAACAAAGCCTGAAAAATCAGTTTAGAAAAAAGTATTCCACAGAAAGGATGGCAAGATGGTGGTGGGACCCACAGACAGGTTCTCAGTATGAAAGACACTGGTCTAAAGGAGTAAGTTTCTGCTCAAGAAAGAGATGTTCAATACCAAAGACCAGCTTCTTCATCAACTCACAAATTGAGGCCGTCACATCCTACATCAGTGACAGCTTTTGAAAGGAAACTACACAACTGAGTAGTTGTTAACATTTAATATTTGGAAAAGCTAACAATTCACATTCAACTACATAGTCAAAGAAAATTGCATTCTAGTTCTCCAGTGGACGTCACTGTTTTCATTTAAATATCCTCTTGGGAATAAATTAAGGATACTTAAAACTGGAGTCCAGCATTCCAGATTTCATGGGCTCCATCCTGAAAATGAACAATTTATTTTCTATGCTTGTTTATGTAGCAAAAGACAACTCAGACTGTCCAAATATTGGGTTTTCAAGAGATTGTCAGATTTTAACTACTGCGATTCATTCTATCAATGGACTGTCATTTAAAAAGGATACCACTGCTTTCTTATTTTAAGAATGCATGACAGACACAAACCAGTCAAGTAGAGCAGTGATCCAGGGGAGAGAAAACAAGTGTTCTAATTCATTTAAAAAATGCTTCAGGTCTAAAATTTAAGGTGTGCTCTATACCATAAGGACACCTTCAGTTCTATTCAGATTGTGAGACAGGTTCAGAAACTATAAATTATGCATTATCTCAGCTTCTCTGAGCCACACTTGGCATTTACCCTGCTCTAGGCTACATCTTATTCAAGCTAGAAGCAAATGATTTATTCTAGAATCGCGGGTGAAACAGTGTAATCACCAACGCTGTAATCACCAGGACCTCATAAGCTAGGAAAGGTGGGAATTTTACAGTATAAGAATCATCTTTTAAAAAAAATGCTGCATGCACACACCTCTTTTGTATGTCTCCTTCATTAAACACCAGTTACGGTGGAAGAATTCTAACACCTACAGTAACAATCTTTGAGGGTAATGAAATAAAGTTTCTTTTAATCACAGTTATCACAGATTTAAAGTTGAAAATGGAATGTGGCTTGGTTACTTTTTCATTTTACTTTTGGCTGCTATTTTGTGATTTCCATGGCAAACACCTCATCAGAATGGGGATCTGTGGAGGAACCACAGAAGGGGTCAGCAGAAATCACCAGGAAGTGACTTAAGACCTCTGCCTCCAGGCTAACAAAGGGAATCAAGAAATTTCCTCCAAAACCTGAACACATTTATTATGTTATGTTGTAAATACAGTAAAATCTTGCTAATAAAGTTTTCAAATTCAGACCTTGACTGACCAGAAATGAGAGGATGCCCACCACAAAAGTAGAGAAGTTGAATTAACCACCATGCAGCTACTTCCACTGCTCCTCATGCTATCAATCATGCCCATAAATCCTGCTTCCTCCCGCTCACCCTCCAAAACGGACTCCAAGTAAGTTTTCTCTACTTTTGTTTTACTCTGTTAGCCAATCCTATTGCTTTATGATTTGAGTCTTAACATAATGGGGTGTACCAACTCTAATCTTAGCTAAATCTTAGCAAGAAAAACCTTGCTATGAAAAAATGAATGCTGAATTCAACTGGAGATTATGCTAAGCCCAGGCGCATGCATATGTTGAAGCATCTATCTTGTTTGTACATGCTATGTACATCTGTATACAGAGATGTAGCCTGTGCACCGTATATATTTCTCCACTCTTCTTTCCCACAGGGTGTCCACAGGGTCCTCTGGAAGCTGCAAGAGGAGGTAGGGGAACAAGTGCTTCCTTGGGGACAGTGGGGAAGCGGGAGTGCTGCGTGCACAAGCAGACAGGGAGAGGTGACGGATCTGAGCTCAGTCACTGGCGGGGGACTGCAGGGAGGAAGTGGCCTTGGTTTGAAACTTATCCTGTCAGCCCACTGCATTCCTTACAGCTAAAAGGCATGGCGTTCTTCCAAGCACAAAACTCTGCACAGCACACTCCTGCAGCTGCCAGACAGACCTACAGACGGGAGCCCAGAAGGGAGGTGAGTGTCCCAAGATCACAGAGACCTCAAGAGAGACACTGAAAGGCGAATGCTTCACGCGGCACAATGTTGAGTCTACACATGGGGAACACAGACTTGTCTTGCTTTCTTTCTCGCTTTGGTACAAATCTACCACAACTTTGACGGTGGAAAGGGAAATACAGGTACACTGGATTTAAAAAAAAAAAAAAAGATAAGGCCAGAAACCATAACATTATTTCATCCGCATCCTTGAGCTATGTAGAGATCCTCAAAAATGTCTTCTGAATGAATCAATAAAAGAATTTTCCCCTTTAATTCTATTTATTTGTCTTAAAATTAAAACAACCGGGGGCTTTCAGGGCAGAAATGGCAGTGTGTTGGGAGTCCTCGGGACACACTTCTCCTTAAAGCCTGCTCGCTGTGGTTGTGAGTGCAGACTAAGCCAGCCGGTCAGGATGTCACGCTGGGCTCCCCAGGCCCCTCACACCACGCTCACTGCCTCATGGACTCTCCGGAAGTGTCACACAAAAAGACAAAGTACTGCTATTGAATTTCTATGAAAAAAAGGATTATTTTAGTATTATTCCAATTTGGTATTTTCATACATTATTAGAGAGAGGGAAGCCCTCCGCTATCACAGCAATCAGAAGAAACACCCCTCAGAGCACTATTGGGTCTGGTTTGCTCTAACCTCAAAACCTTCTTCACATATCATAGAAAGATAATAATCCTCCCTGGCCCTCAGAAGGGTGTGGAGGCAGTGCAGAACGGGAAGTGCCTCAGACTGCTGCCCCTGTCTGATGGAGGATTTCCAGGTCTGTTCCCTCATCATGAGAACAACAGCTAGCTGTACTTTCCGTTTTTAGATAATGGAGTACTACTCTGTCATAAAGAAGGATAAACTAGAGGCATTTCTAGGTAAATGTATGTACCATGAGACCATACCCTTAAGTGAAATAGATTGGGCACATATATTTAAATATCACATTGTTTCTCTGGTGTGAGAAAACAAAAGGGTAAATAAGTATCAAAATGTGTAGTAGATATTGGGGAAAAGGAAGAAAATGTTCAATGGGAAAGGAAACAAGTGGGAGGGGGACAGAAGGGAAAAGATAAAAAAGGGAATAGACAGAAAAAAATGGAAACAAAGCTTTTGTAAATAAGGAAAGGAAGGGAGCTTAAGGGAAGGGAGAGGATGGCAGAAAAGAAAAGTGAAGATATATTACATATAGGCACAAATTCCCTATAATGAAAGTGATTATTATGTATATCTAAAGTGTACCAATAAAATTAATTTAAAAAATGAATTGAATGGGGTCATAGTCCAAATGCTTCATCAGTGGTAAAGTTTAACAAGTATTCAGCAGGCAAGGTGGTATTTTATATCACTCTATGGATGAACTGGTATTTTATACCACACTGTACAGATGAGCTGGTGTATTAAAAGCAACATGAAACAGTATCAAGCAATAAAAAAAAAACTACTGCAAACTCAGCAACTGATAAAACCACTTTTTGCAACAACTTATATATCCAATAATTAGAGGAATTCCTTCAGTCTACTCCTTTGATTCCTTTGCCCAAGCTGTGGACTTCTACACTTCTTTTCTAACAGCACATTTGCACTCATTACTTGGTCCCTTTGATGGCAGTGGGCTGAACATACTTTACCATGTCATGCAGGCCACAGGGAACGCCCCTAACCAATGGTGTCACAGGACAGCAAAGAGGCCAGGGTGAGGTTGCTCCAACACACGGCACCAGCATGACTGCTCTCCATGAAAGAAAGCATCTGACATCACCCCAGACCTGCCACCCGTGATGCGAGGGACTTACGACTCTCTGTCCCTGCTGCAGTGCACGAACCGCCAAAGATCCCTCTTTTCTACTATGCACACACCTGCAGAAACGCATCTCTTCTTGCTAGCTTGCTTGTTGATTAGCTTGGCAGATAATTTACTCTGAATTGCTATGTGTGTCTTTGCAGGATTCACATGATCGAGGTGAAGTAGGTACCAAGCTTGCGAAGAGCGTGCTGGGGAAAGGAGGTGGCCTGCAGGAAGGAGCTTTCCTCAAGTTTAAAACTGACAACACAAGCTTATGATTCGGGGCAGGAGAAGGGGATCTGAGGCATCTGAGCAGTGGGCAGGGATAAGATGGAGTGAGGAGCTGGCTACACTTGATGGCTTGGGGAGGACGGTGCCGGTACACAGGACAGAGCAAAGACAGCACAGCGAAGAGCAGGGACTGACATAGAAAACACAATGAAAGCATGTTCCAAAGGCTCCTCCCCTCTGTCTAGGCTAAGGGCACACCTTACTCACTTTTTAGAATCCTAGGCTGATGCTGTGCCATGAAATGCGGCAGAAGAGGGCCTTTTCTGCGGATTCGTGCTAAACCTGCTGCTTAAATGCAGTCCATGACTGCTACCACTGTTACCTCCGGGGATGATGAAGGCAGGTGGCAGGGACCTCTGCGTACCCCTGTGGGCTTTCCTGCCTTCCCGTTCTCTCGGGACTGTACTCTCTCAGCAAGTGTGCCTAGTGGTGATGATGATATAAGAAACAGAATCTTTGATTTCTAAACACACAGCGTGTGTTACTCTCTGCTCACTGGTCCCTGAAGTTTCACAGGTCCACTCACTCTGATCAAGGTAATGAGTGTGTTAAATAAAAGTGTGGAATCGGTCTTCACATGTAAAGAGTACGCGTCACTGTCCCACTCAGTGTCTATGCCGTCATCGATAATCAGTTAAGCTTTGAGTCTTCAGAAGCCTCAGCTGTTACAACTGGAAAAGCACCACTGCTCTGAGGCAGTAATGCGCCTGGAGCAACGCCACAGCCACACCACCGACAGCAGCATGTGCCAGCAGCACCTTCTTGCGAGAGATAATCACGTTACAATGAGTGCCACTAGCATGACACTGGGAGGCTCCACTGAGCTGCACTTACATAGCAGGAAGAGAAGGAAGTTGTACTTACGGGAGGTCCCAGTACAATTGGCTCTGCTTGCAAATACTGCCCCATGGAAAACGGCGGGTTAGGATACAAAGCCCTTCTGGGAGATGGTGTTCGTATGGTGGTCATGTATCTTCTCTCTCTTCTTGGAGACAGGTCTCTTCTTGCTGTGATGTCCTTCCCAGGAGACAACGGCCTCCTTGGGGACAAGTGCCTTCTTGGTGAAACATCTCTTTGGGACATCTCCCTCCTCAACGCAGCTTCCTTTCTGGGTGACAGGTGTCTCATGGGTGACAGATCTCTCCTAGGTGATAAATGTCTTCTGGGTGACAAATCTCTTTTGGGTATCAGATACCTCTTTGGTGAATTGTCTCGACAGGGTGAGGAATCATATCCTGGTGAGGAATGGCGACTTGAGGGGGAGAAGTCCCTCGGGGAAGAGCTGGGCTCTGAAGACAGCACGCCCTCCTCATCCATGCCACTAGGTATATCTAACCTGTCTTTGTCTGGTTCTGAGTCTGTACTTTTGCTCTGGAACAGCCTCTGATATTCTGTCATCTGGGTATCTTCACATGAGTCACTGGGTGTCATGAGCTGAGTAACCTGAATGCTCGGCAAAGTAACCAAGTAGCTGATCAACGAAGAGTGTCCCAGGGAACCGTCCGAAGGGACTCCGTGGGGGACGGCGCCGACGTTCACAGGCAAGGAAGAGAATCTAGGAGGCTGAGGACTGGTGCTTCTTGACCTTGTTTTTGGTGTCAAATCTCCCTGATCATCAAAGTCATCGTCATCTTCATCATCGTCATCATTATCGTCTCCATCCTCACCATCTGATTCCTCAGCATCTGAGAACTGATGATCAGTTGAAATGCTGGACATGCTATGCTTTTCAGCCGTTTTGTGCAAATCTTCCATGTTTTCTGAAATGATCGAACAAAGATTACAGAGATCAAGACACAAAAGTCAACAATTGGAGCTTACTAAGGCTCCATCTCTTCTTAAAAGCTTCTCTTAACCCTCTGGTCCCCAGAAATATGTCTCTCAACTCCTGTCACTCGCAACTCCCACCACTCAACCTTGTACTGGGTGTGATCTCTTTGTGTATCTATTTGGTTTCAACCTCAGCCTACAATAGGGACTCCATGGTAGGAATCTCATGACACCACACCACTCACTCATAGAAAACCCTGCATGAATGACTATGGCTAATTTTGATGCCGCTGCTACTAGAGGAAAAAGAAAAACAACAGCCTATATCTCCAGGTTCAGACATAAACTTTTCTACTATATTTCCTATTAATGGGAATAGTAACATTTTAAAATGCTTTGCAAATTCCTCAAAATTTTCATAACACTTAAATCACGATCATTAAATCCAGTGCAATTATATGTCTTTCATGGTTCCAGGTAGAAGTTTTTTTTTTTTTTACTCTAAGGCCTTTTTTCCCTAAAGTCACAACTGAAAGGCTTTTATTTCTCAGGCAATTTAAATGTATCTGATTTGCTTTCTATATGGAATATGCAATGAAATAAAACGTAATCAGTTTTCTAAAACTATCCAAAATTATTCTAGCACATGGCCCACAAAACTTCTGTGAGCACAGTGAAGAAGTCAGTGAACTGAGTTACAATTTACCTGTTTCCTCCGTTTCTGTGTCATCTACTGATGTCATTGAGACTCCCAACTCCAGGCATTTTTTCATGTGTGCTTTAGATTTCATATGTTTTGTTAAGTTTCCTAGAAAACAGCCAGGGTAGGGGTGGTTATTAAAAGGTAAAGAATGTTCCAAAGTACAACGTGAAATGAACTAACCTGGGTAACACAGAATAATCTGATTTCTGCAGAGATCAGTCCCTGAGAGCTTTGCCCCCATCTCAGGTATTCTTTATCTTAAACATGTGTGAAATTACAGTCACATCTTTCCAAGAGTAGTAAGACTGGAGATCCTGGGCATTTCTGCCCAAGAAGGGATCTAATATTTATCAAAACGGTCAACCTCTCAGAACTCCACATACGCACAGCAACACAAGTTGGCTCAGACGACTGGAAGAAATTTCAGAATGAAATACTCTCAACACGTTCAATGGAGCCCAGGCCCTATAACTGATCAGACAGAAACTCCAAGGATCCTCACTGGTCAGAAGAAAAAAATAAACAAACCAATGTGAAAGTCAGCCTTATCACTAAATTCAAAGAGCCACAAAACATGAAGCTTTTAGGGAACCCTATTCTCATTATGTGGCATCTATGTGTCTGATCTGTCTTAGCAAACTTTCTGACTGCAATTTCTAGAATTCTGGAGAAATAATACTCCCTTTTAATCTTAAGACTTTTATCATTCTAAGAAAAAGGAAAGTTTTCATGTCAAATATGTTATAACGATTTACACAATTATATTTATATCTACATGTGTATGTGTGTACATACATATCTATATTTGTAGATATAATTACTATATATGGGATATGAGAAATTTTGAAAGCATCGATCCAATCACCTTTAACCCAGCATCCTAGCCTAGAATTGTGGCTTGTTACATTAATAATAAACTAAATATCCTTACAAGGGGGACAGACTATCTCAGCAGGCTGAGTTTCCATTTAGATTTCAAGAATCCTGCTCTTAAAAATAAAACTTTTTGCTGTATTGGTAATTTCTTTTGCCATGCAAAAGCTTTTTAACAGGATGAGATCCCAGCTGTTGGTTCTGTGTGGTACTTCCATGTGATCGTGGTTTTGTTCACGAAATCTTTGTCTACAGCTACGTCTTCAAGTGTTTTACCTATTCTCATGCAGCAGATTTAGTGTTTTTTTTTTAATGTTCAGATCTCTGATCCATTTTGATTTTAGTTTAGTGCATGGTGACAGACATGGCGGTAGGTTTAATCTTTGGCATATGGAAAGCCAGTTTTACCAACACCATCTATTAAAGAGGCTATCTTTCATCCAGTGAACATGCTTGGCCCCTTTGTCAAGATAAGGTAGCTCAGAGTGCTTGGAGTTGTTTCTGCATCTTCTGATCTGTTCCATTGATCCTGGGGTCTGGCTTTTCTGTTTTGTTTTGTTTTTTACCAGTACCATGCTGTTTTTATCACAGTGGCTTTGTAGTATAATTTCAAGTCAGGGATTATGATGCACCCTGCTTTGCCTTTGTTGTGTAGGATTGTTTTTGATATTCTAGGTCTCTTCCACTTCCAAATGAACTTTAGTTTTAAAAATGGGCATCTGAGAAGAATACACACTTCTCAGAGGAAGAAATACAATGGCAAATAAACATATGAAAAAATGTTTGACATCATTGGTCATTGGAGAGATGCAAATTAAAACAATGCTGAGATTCTATCTCACCTCAGAAAGAATGGCAATTATTAAGAAATCAACTAATAATAAATGCTGGTGGGGCTATGGGGGAAAAGGAACCCTTCTCCACTGTTGGTGAGAGTGTAGACTGGTGCAACCACTGTGGAAATCAGCATGGAGATGCCTCAAAAAACTAGGATCCACATTTATAGCAGCACAGTTTGTAATAGTTAAATCTTGGAAACAACTCAAATGCCCATCAACTGAGGAATGTGGTTTTTTAATAAAAAAGGTTTATAATAAATAAGTGCAATTTTGCCAGCGGAGGCCCTGTCGGCCAGGGAGAACTAGCAAGGAAGCTGCCTTCGCCTCCTGCCCTGACCCCTCCTCATCTTAAGCAACCAGACACAACACAGGCTGAGATGATGATAACAGAAGTAAGGAAGCAACCTGACATTTATGGTGTTTGATTGACTTTGCAAGCCTGGGTCTGACAGTCTGAGCAACTATTTAGAGAATAACAATATGCAACATAGTAACTAATGTGGATTTGCTACTGTCCTATCACTGTTTTGTTTCATTTTACTGTTCTGTTTTACTCCCTTTAAAATAAATAAATGCGATTTTTTTTACAATAAATAAATGTGGGCTTTTTTTTTTCTAAAAAGGTATTTTTTATACAATGGAGTACTATTTGGCCATAAAGAAGGATAAACTTGAGACATTCCTAGGTAAACAGATGCACCTTGAGATCATACTCTCAAGTGAAATAAATCAGACACACATGTGTAAGCATTGCAGGGTTCCTTTGGTGTGAGAAACTGAAAGGGTAAATAAGAAACAAAGTGTATAACAGTTATAGTGAAATAGGAAGAAATGACTCAAAAGAGGGGAACTAAGGAGGGATGAGGAGGAAAGGAAAGGAAGGCAGAAAAACAATAAAAAAAGGATGAAACGGAAACAAAGCTTTGTCAAGGAGGAGAAGAAGAGGGGTTGAAGGACTGAGAGGGAACTGGGGAAAAAAAACAGAATACATGATATATCATGAATAGGTACAACTTCCCCATGATGACTGTGATCGTTGTGTATATTTTAATTGCACAAGTAAACTTAAATATACACAAAGCATTTGCTGATA
>RJWT010018354.1:0-18914 GCA_004365215.1 Cuniculus paca
AAGCAATTTGCTCTTTGTGAGGAAATCAAAAATAGTATTAGCCTATTTTAATAAGCAATAATCTGTCGGTCATGTTAAACACCACTCCCTTCCCCATGTTGACTAATGCCTGTGAATGGAAAATGTGCTGGGTGTGATCATAACTGAATCCTATCAGCTCTGCATAAAATGTAATCTGGAATTATCTCTGACCTTATCATCATACCACCTTATTGTATCCTTTAGCTCAGAAAAATCAATGGTTGATTATAATTTTTCTGGATGATTCATAGGGTTATCACTGTGAATAATCATTGTACTCAGATGTCTTCAGGAAAGACTGAGATACATTAGATGGTTTACTCAGCTTGCTAGGCTTTTAAGCTTTTCAATCTGCTTTAGATAGTTCTTCCATTTCCTTGCTTGATGTGGCATTGTGTTTTTGCACCTGTGAGTACACTTCTTTCTAAAACTTAGCTCCTACTCTTACAGACTTGTGCTTCTAAGTAGGAGCAAGCTGGGAAACCAATTCCTTAAAACAAAATCTCAGTTAAATATCAACAATACTGATTGTAGGCCCAAGGCAATCTATCTGACTTAACATATGAACTTGTGCTACATATATGGTTCTATGAGTTCTAAAGTTGAGAAATATGAAAATAATGCCAGATACCTATCAAAAAAAGTCAGACTCTATGATAGCAAGTCCTTGCAAGGACAGTTAAGGGATCCTAAAGTTCAATTCTTGGGCTCATTGGCTGGCCATTTATTAGTTCTTATGAACTACCAAGACAGATGAAATATACATGACCTCAGCTGCACTAAGTAGTTGCAGGAACATTTTACAGAAGCTCAGAAGAAGTTATAATATAGAAGTCAATCAATAAATCAATAGAACACTTTCTACCAACACAGCCAAAGAAAATTATTTTGATAAAGAACATTTTCAAAGGGACAAAGCAAACTAAAAGGACAACACACAAGGACTGATAATTTTCTGCATTAATGGGTACCATTTTCAGCACACTAAATCTCATTGGTCTTGGGAGGCATCAGCACTTACCTCTGAACAAGTGGCAAAGGAAGGAAATTGAGGGTGGAAGTCATGTCCAGTCCGCAGTCCAGCATAATGGTGGTTGATTTGAACTTGAGGATGGTGCATGGTAAAGTTGGGTGCCCTGACAGGCAATACTGAAAATAAAAATGAAATCACCTTTATCTATAATTAATTACAGAAAATGCTCAAGAAGAAAACTATGTAAAATTGATGATCTTTTCTCATAGCATGTAAATTCAGTTAATTTTCTATGCAACTTCCTTCCTTTTACTGCTTAGGTGCTACTTCCCTTAGCCATGTAAAATACTCAGAAGTCTCAGAGCACACCTGGCTTCTTGTAAAACACCAAGTTATACCTTAGAGGGGCCACAGTTGTTCAAAGCAGAAAGCTTCAAGGCTATGGCTATCTACTCTGCTTTTCCACACCAGTTCCAAATCCCTACTGTCCCAGCAGCATGTTAACACTGGCACTGCCTAAACCTGTGGCAGTTAATGAAGTGCTAAGCTGAATACTCAAATTCTGTCCTAGGTTTGGTTTCTCTCTTCTGTAAATAAGTCAACTGACTTTCCACAAAGAGGAAACGCTTGGAAAGGTTAACCAACAGCACAAATACAGATTTATGGTTCAGGTGAAATGGCTCAAAAGAATGAGTTCCCTGATGTGCACACACTAAACATGAGGGAGGGATTATCTTGTTGCCAACCAACCAGGAGTCTCTCGTTTGTGCCAGTAGGTCTTAGAAGTCCAAGGGCACAATCCCAAAAGGGGTAAAAAAGGGGACTGTTGAGGCAAAACAATATATTGACCTGAAACACACCTCATGTCTTCCTCAATGTACTGGAGATGACAGACATGCCACACTGAAAACTTTCTATATGGGAGGCACACTGTCACCTACAGTAATTCTACTGCTACTCTGGAAAAAAAAAAGGCTAAGACAGCCACGACCACACACATTTGTAAGTCATTCCGCAGATGACTCCCTTAAACTGCAAAGCCCAGAAAACGGAATGATCAATGTTCTCAACTCCCTGACAGGTCCACTGCTTCTTTTTGATGTAAGTAGGACAGGACAAGACAGAGTACTGCTACAGTATCATCAAGATCCACTGCTTAGCCAAGTCTTTCAGACATTTGTTGCTCATTGGTTCTTTCTGTGTGTGGGATGGATTTTCTGCTTTTCTCCAGAGGACATTACAAAAATTGATTTCTTTTAAATGTATGTTCTACAGATGATAAGGCCAAGAATCTGTGGGTGCTTTGCAAGCTTATTTGTTCAAAGTTAATGCAGGAGAATTATTATTTAACCAAGCCAAAATTTGGAACTCATGGTCTGAAAAGGTACATGGGCATGGAGACTGCCTGGTTCATGCAACCTGTAAGGAGGTACCCAGAGACAGCCTGGCTGCCTCCAGCAGTACTCTTGCTAAGTCTAATATACTGCTTCCTCTCAACAGGCCGCCTACCATCTACTGAGGGTTACAAGGCTAATGCACAACGTCTTACCATGTGACTTTAATTTTAAAAGCTAGAAATGTCTACATTATGAAAACCCTAAAAACTAGTGCAAATAGGAAAGCTATAATCACAGAAGTCCACTTACTTTTGTATTTTCTGTTTTTCATTTTTGTAATAGATTAATTTTGTATGCATATAATTTTGTGTGCTACCTTCAAAACTCATGACTTTTTCTCACCTATGTTGTATCACATATCACGTTTTTGGCTAAGTTAATGTCCCTTTTTTTTTTAAATTGTCATCGTCTTACTGTTGAACATGTAAGTTGCCTCCAGTCACTGTATAACACAACTGTGGTCATCACTTTAGTACTGAGGTTTTTTCCATATTGGACTATTTCTTTATAGAAGATTCCCAGAAGTAGCATTAACTAGGTCAAAAAATATGAGAGTTTTATGGCTCTTGAAATCTGCTGCCAAAATGCCTTCCAAAAGAGGCTGTACCTATTTACAACATTGTTAGTAATATATCAGATCTGTTCCGCTGTTCATACATTCCATTCAAAACCATCCACAATCTCACCAAAATGTGGCTATAACCTTAACAACAGCCATCTAGAGGTAATTAAATTGCCCTAACCAAGAAAAGTCACTTATTTGATAAGTGGATTTAGTTTTGAGAGGCAGTTTGGCAAAATTATAAAAAGATGGAGTTTGGAGTAAGACTTCCTGACCTTAAATCTTTGTCACACTCATTATTAATGTGTGATTTAACAAAGACTCAATTTCTTCATCTGTGAGACATAGGACTAGAACCTATCCTCTTAGAGTTGTACGTGTTCATTTTTAGTTGCTTTTGTTATAGTATCATTGAGGGGCAGAAGAGGTCACCTAAGTCTGGGGGAGTAATTTACATTCTATAGTGGGCATTTACTGGAACCTTAAGACATTTATGGATAGCCTAGAACTAGGTAAAATATTTTTGGTTTGTGTATCTAACATATGAGGATTCTTGTTTTTTTTCACAACAGTTTAAAATGAACTGTCAGCCACTGTCCCTCTGAATATTGCCTCTCTCCCATTTGTAGCTTCTCCTTCAGGAATAACTATTAAATGAATGTTGTAATATTTTCTTTTACTCTCTTGCCCTCTCAACTAAATTATCCTCTCATAATTTAGTTTTTAGCATTATACAGTGCATTTCTGGTATTTTCCTCAAGTTTATCTTTTATTTTGCTAGTTCTTTGTTAGTGGTATCAAATCTGCTGGCAATCAATGAATTAAATTGATGATGAAATTTTGTCTTTCATTTTATTTTTTCAGGAGCCAGGGTCTTACTATGTTGTTGAGGCTGACCTTAATCTCTTGGGCTCAAACTATCCTTCTGTCTCTGCCTCTTGAGTAGCTAGGATGACAGGTGTATGCCACTGGACCCGATGTGAACTTCCTTTTTCAATGATCATGTCTTTCATTTCTAAAAATTCTCCTTCCTTTGTGAGTATGCTGCCTTGTTATCTTGAAAGATTTGGTCCCTTTAGATATCCCTTTAGCCATTCTTATATATTAAATTTATTTATTTATTTTGAGTAGGGTCTCACTATGTAGTTTAGGCTAGCCTTGAACTCACTATGTAGTCCAGGCTAGCCTGAAATTTGTGGTGATCCTCCTGCCTCAGCCTCCCAAGTGCTGGGATTATAGGCATGCGCCACCATGCCTGACCATGTATTAATTTTAGAGTCTGTTGGATTGTATAATTGTATGATGTTCCTGGGAATCTTGCTATGATTGCTGATTCTAACTCACGGTCCATTTTATTATTTACTGTTGCTTTAACATTGTAGATAGTAAACTCATCTTTGGTGGGGCTTTATCTATGGAAATTCTCTGAAGAATGAACCAGGGAGTTCCTGCCCCAAATGCCACCATTTTGAGACCAATTTCTCCGTGGATTTCATAGCTTGAACTTATAAGGGAGCATACAAATCAGACTTCAATACACTCAAAGCATGGGACCAAGCTTCTTTTTTTTTTTTTTTTTTTTGGTTTTTTTTAAAGACAACTTCTCACTATCACTGAGAGTTACCCAGGCAGGTAGTTTGTTAGTGGAGTTTGGAAAGGTTGGGAGATGAAGAAGCACAAGAATACTATAAACAGAGCTTGATGGGTGAGTCTAAGTTTGATGGATGATTCTAGTTGGGGTTCAGAAGATTAGGATGATAACAGGAATACAGATAAGTAACAGCCAGGCTCAAGTTTTGGTTGGGAACAAGGACTCCACTGGCAGTTGGACTAGAAGCTATGTGTGTTACATTCTTAGCAGAAAAGTTGTCTACACTTTGACCATGTCTTCAGAATGTGTAAAAGACTTAAGATTAAGGGTGGCTGACTAATCTGGAGAAAATTTCAAAATAGCCTGACATTCAGTCTATGACATGGATAAACTGAAGCAAAAGGCAGAAGGAAGCTGGGCATGGGGGCACATGCCTGTAATCCCAGCACTCAGGAGGCTGAGGCAGGAGGATCATTGTGAGTCCGAGACCAGTCTGAGCTACAAAGTGAACTCAAGGCCACCCTGAACTGCATAGCAAAACCCTATCTCAAAAAATACTCCCCTCACAAAAACAAAAAGGAGAAAAATTTGAAAAACATAAATTTTTGCCCCAGAGAAACCAAGTGTAAAGTTGGGGCAAAGGTAGATAGATATGGGTGCTGAAGAAATCAGAACCACTAAAAGAAGTCAATTACTTTATATGGTGACAATAAGAAAGATGACTTAAGGGCCTTTCTGGAAATGGTCAGACTCCACTCATGACAGGTTGAAGGATATAAAAGGGAAAATTTCTTTGAAAGATTTTGCTTTGAAAAGGGAGTCTCAGGATGTACTGCTCATTCAGTGCTGAGGGAAGTTTCTCCTCAAGTTCAGCCATGTAAGCATTCAAAGGACTCTGCAACCATGGCCCAAGGGGGCCAGGTTACTGCTCTCACTGGTGGGAAACTTTGGTATCATTGATGTGGTACTGGTTTTTCAGGCATGCAGAATCCAAGTGTTATAGGGTCACGAAGACTTCCAACTAGATTTCAGAGGAAGGCCTGGGAGACCAAGCAATGTGCTCAAGAGGGCAGTGAAGCTGTGAGAATGAAGGAGCAATAGAGACTCCAGGAATTTGGAGATGTCAGGAATGTGTTTTATATATGGAGGAAAGTCACAGGGAGTGAATGAAATCATCCCAAGAGAGAGGACATGTGGACTGCAACCTGCAAAGCCATAGGATAAGATTGCACAAGTCCCTGGGAACTCATGTTTTAACTCTGTGCTTTGGATGGTGTATATGGAACTATACGAATTAATGTCTGTTCTGCTGGGTTTTGGTCTTACTTTGGTTTGATTTCTTTCTATTCCCTTGTTCCTCCCTTTTGGAAGAATGTTTACTCTGCATTGTACATTGGAAGCATTTAACTTTCTTTTTAACTTTTACAGGGGCTCCCAGGTAAGAGTTTAAGTCTCAGAGGAGACTTTGTACTTGGGCTTTTCAGTAATGCTGAAACTGTTTAGACTTTTGCATCTCTTAGAGATGGACTAAATACATTTTACATTGGAAATACACATGGGTGGAATGCTATGGCTTAGATTTAAAATGTCACCCAAAAATCTTGTGTTCAGAGAAGCAGTTGGGTGGAAAGGGTGGGTTTCTGGGGACGTAAACTGGTATATTCTTGTCTCAGGCTCTTTCTTTCTCCCTCTGCTTCCTGGCTGCTATGGGGCTGAGCAGTCTTCCTCTGTGATGCCCTTCCACCATGTTCCTGTCTTGGAGCCAGCCAACTATGCAATGAGTCTTCAAAACTTGCAAGCCAAAATAAACTTCTGCTTCACACTGTGGGTGTTAGGTATTTTGTCCCAATGACAGAAAAGCAACTACTACAACACTGGAAAAGGAATTCTAAAAATAAAAGTAAATCCTAGCTTAGAAAGGACAGGTGGCACACTCCTGTAATACCAGCCATCAGGAGGCTGAGACAGGAGAAATCCAAGTTTTAGGCCAACCTGGGAAATTGGTAGAGACTCTGTCTCAAAATGTTAATAAAAAGGTATGCATGGGTGTGGGGAAGAGGAACACAGACAACTGGCCTGGGGCTATAGCCCAGCATTGTACCTGGGTTCAAAAAAAAAAGAAAAAGGAATAGGAACTGAAAAATTCATATCCTTTCATTTCATCTTTTCAAACAACTGAATTAAGTAAATATCCTTGATACCATCTTAATAATGAAACACTAGCTAAGATCACACAGCTAATAACAGACTTAGCTTGCACTTGGAAAGCAGTTCTAAGTGTTTCCACTGATACGTGAGGCATAAGAAAAACTATGATAGTGTACAATGCAAAGAGCAAAAGGTTTAATTTGGAGACGATAGTTAGAAAATACTCTCTGAAATAAAAGTAACAGAGTTTCCTAATCATTTAAGTTCTCTCTAATACCATATTCCTGCTATGGTACTACCTAATTCCCGCTACAGAGAAGGGAGCTTGGAATAGACAAAGAAGGGAGTGTATTCAATCAGTGAAGACTACTGACAGTCATTTCCACATACCTGAGAAACTGTACACTAGCATATTTTAAAACTTTTAAACACAGTATTTCCTAATGATAAAACTACAAATTGTTTTACTTAGTTTCAGTGTTATTTATGCTCATCAGACTTTTTGTTGCCATTAAAAAAAATACAATATTTGGATAAGGGAACTTTGACCTCAAAAATGAATCATAACTAAATGGAAGAACTAAAATAATAAAAGTCTAGAAAAACGCTGTTCAATAAAAATACACTGCACACTAGGTATATAATTTTAAAATTTCTAATGGCCAAATTAAAGAAAAATAAAAAGGAACAGGTGAAATTAATTTTAATTCTATATTTTATTTAACTCAATATATCTATATTATTGTTTCAACATATAATCAATACAAAATTATTAAAGAGATCTTTTATATTACTTTTTTACAGTCTTAAAAATCTGATGTGACCCTTATAATGCATTTCGATTCAAATGCTAAATTTGCATCTGAAATAACTTGATCTGTATCTTGATTCCATAAAATTTAGGAGAAAAAGTAGATCTACATACTCAAGTTCTTCCAAATATATTTAAAATTTTTCTCAGCAAGTGAATAGGCTTTGTTTTTGCTGGGGATTCAACCCAGCCTTTAGTATGCTAAACATGTATTATCCTACTGAGATATATCCCCAGTTCTATTAGCCTTTACATTTTAATTTTAATCAAATCTTTGTGCACAGATTCAGACAAAGATTTCCTAGACCTAGACATGCAAAGTGCCATAAAAATTTAATAAATTAGCCTTAATTAAAATTTAAAACTTTGGTCTTCAAAAGACCACTCTTAGCCAGGTATGGTGGCACACACCTATAATCCCAGCACTCTGGGAAGCTGAGACAGAAAGACTACAAGTTTGAGCCTAGAATTGGCAATTCAGTGATGTAGTGAGATCCTGTCTTGAAGAAAAAAAAGAGATACTCCTAGGAAAATGAGAGATCACCCACAAATTGAAGGAATGTATTTTTACAATACTTACCTGAAAGAAAACTTGAATACAGGGAAAAAAAGATCCTCTTACAACTCACTAAAGGCACAAACAATTCAATAGCAGTGAGCAAAACACTTGAACAGGCACACACTGAAGAGGAGACATGGATAGCAAATGAGATGATGCTCAACATTAATCCTTTGGGAATGCAAATCAAAATCGCAGTGAGATACCACTGTACTCTGATTAAAAAGAATAACAAGTATGGACAGGGATGCTGAGCAATCAGAAATCTCACACACTACTGGCACAATTAAAGATTCGTCCTGTTGTTATATTATGGATGTTTGCTCCTGTCTACTGCTATTCCATTCCATTGTAACTGCTATCTATTCCATTGTAAGGATATACCCTAATTTGCTTACCCATTACAACATTACAAACATTTGGGTTGTTTCCACTTATTGATGATTGTGAATCAAACTGTTGTAAATATTTACATACAAGTTTTTAAAGGAACACACAGTTTCATTTCCCTTTGGTAAATATTTAAGAATGGAATTGTTGGCTTATATGGTTAAGTGTACATTTACCTTTATAAGAAACTACCAAACTGTTCCAAACTGGAAATTTATTTTTGGCTTAAAAAATCAGCATCAATTTGTATTTCTGGCCTCTGTGCCATAGTGTCTAGTGTCGCTTTTCACCTAGGCATAAGGTATTTGCTGAAACTTTGTCTCTGAAGTATTATCAAGCATGAATAAAACCCTAAATTCTTTGGGCCTCAAATTTCTCATCTGACAAATGAGATTTCTCATCACTTAATTGATTTACTGGGTTGACCAAAACGTTAGTTTTTTTATATACCTTGCTGTCTAAACATGTGTGTTTCACTGTGTTCTTTTACAACTGACTTTTTGAAAATGTAAGAAGTTACACAGTGTATAAGCTGGGAAAAATTAGATCATCTCACCCAAAACTTTTAAAAATGAGGAATTTAGTTTTCCCCAGCCTGTGAAGGATTTATTTATTTATTTATTTATTTTGGCGGCACCAGCAATAGAACTCATGACCTCATGCCTGCCAGGCAGGCACTTAGGCCACTGAGTTAAATCCCTGGCCCCTGTGAAGGACTCTTTGCCCAGGCACCTAAGCACAAAACATTCACTACCATCAGTAACTATGGCTCATCAGAAGACATCTAGGGCCCAATCTGTTGAGAATCCCTGACTCCATACAGTCCTGAGTTACTAGTGTGTACTTAGCCAAACTGCCTAATTCGGAACTGTTCTCCCTGGTAAGATTTTTGGGCCAGCCCCTATTACATTCAGGTACTTCTATAAATGTATTTCAATTTTATTCAGTAATTTTTCACTTTCTTCTGCCTTATATCTTGATTCTATCTTGCAAAGAGCTGTTAAATGTGCTAGTCATACTGTCACACAGACTACACAGCTGGATAAAGCAGAGGGATAATTTTCCTCTTGTGCAGAGAATCTAGTGCACGCATAGTAAACATAGAAAAACCACTTCGTGGCTGGGGAGTGACCGACATTTAAAGGTTGCTCCTCATGCTTATTCTCTGCCTTGCATTTCTATGAAAATGAGTAAAGAAGCAGGAGGACACACAAAGCAAAATCTCTTCAACAGAAGCACAGGAAGGGTGGAAATGTTGACAGTAAACAATTAAGAGTAAGGAAGGAAGGAAGGAAGACAGGTTGGGGTTGGCTTGGAAACCAACATTGTTGGTTATCTGGCACCAGCATTTGATAAATGTGAAAAAGTAATTATAGTTGATGAGAAAAGTTCACTATGTGTGTGTGACCTGTTTATACAAAAAAAAAATTATACATATGTTAAAAAAAAAAAAGACATACACCAAACTAGTCAAAGTGGTCACTTTGATGGAGAGTGTAGCTGACCACATTGGAATGCTATTATTTTAGAAATTTCTGTATGCTTGACTCCTACATTAAACAGATTTTAAAAGAATAAGAAAAACATTTTTTACTTTTGAACTAGTAATCATTACCCAAGAAGTTTCTATTGGCAACCCAAAATTTAAAGAAGGAAACATGAATTTATATACTGCCGAAAATTTGCAGAAGTACAGGAAAGAAATAAAATAGTTAACAAAATGGTAAAACTTGTGACTAAAGGATCAGCACCAATGAAGGAAACTTATTAGTCTAATATTAATTCAAGTGAAAGCCAGGAAGACAAAACTGTTCTACTTAGGGGGAAGATGCCCAGATACAATACATATCAGCATAGAGAGTTGCTAATTCCAATCTCTGAATGAATATACTTCTGGGTGGATCACAGGAAAAACTAAAACACTATCGGTAACTTCAAAGTTTTGAGAAATGAATTTATAGGTTTTGATTAAGAGAAAAAAGTTTCTACAAACAGCTAGCACTTATTGAGCATTTAACTCATACTGGGTTTGTCACATGAATTTGTGTAAGAACAATAACCAAGCTTACTGATAATGTTCTGGTGATTGGGAAAGGCTGTTAGGGGTTGTGTCTAGATGTCTCCCCACAGCCTCATCTTGTCATAGGGTGGAGCTTTTTCAGAGGTGGCTGGATCTAGAGCTGTGATGAAGGGTGTGTGATCACTAAATTAGTCCACTGATTTGGCATAATTCTGAATGTGGATAATGGGAAGGCCCTCCCTGAGTGTGAGTGCTACCTGCCCTAAGGGTGTGTAGCCTGGCTATAATATAAGGGACAGAAAGAGGGCTGCTTTTGCCCCTTGCTGCTTGCTTCCTCCCTGCTTTGCTGTCTTCTGCTTCCCATGAACTAACTGTTTCTCCTCTGCAATGCCCCTCTGCCTTGCCACTCTCCCTTGGAGCCAGCCAACTATGAGCTGAAATCTCTACAAACTGTGAGCTAAATAACCTTTCCTCCTTTAACTTTGGGTATTTTGTCTCAGCAATGAGAAAAATGACTAAGACAAAACTTTTCAAGTCAAGGGTCAGTAAACAACAGAGTTTTTGGTGGGGCCTTGGGAGAGAATTGAAGAAATAGCTTCTTTACTAATTAACTCTGATTAGTAAAAGGAGAAAGGAAAACAAAAATTACTGGAAAGAGTAGTTAAATTTTGATCCTCAGTTTGCATTGGTTCATGATGAAACATTTCTCTGAAAATCTTTATTATGGAATATAAGTAAAGATATCATTTCCACCATACTCACTTAGAATTTTTATAGTCCTAAAGCTATGATCCTGGGAGAAAATGCCAATAGATTTGATTTACTCTGAGAACTTTTATATGATTACTTCAACCAAGACAAAAGATACATTAAAAAATATTCACATGACCAGGACAAGAAATTGACATCCTTAATATACACAGAGCTCTAACAAATTACAAAGACAGATTCTAATGGAAAAAACAAAACAAAACAAAACAAAACGGGTAAAACACAAACAGGTAATTCATGAAATATACAGAAACAAAAATACACATAAATATAAAGGGACAAAATAAACATAAAGGGACAAAAGATAAAAATACAGAGTTGGTAGAAATAAAAATGCAAAAATAAAATTACATTAAGATTAAATGTTTGGCCACTCCATTGATAAAGAATATAAAAACTAAAAACAAACAAAAAACCAACTTCAAAGCAGAAGAAGGCACTTCTTACAAGCAATACTGGATCATAATTTAAACTTGCATAGTCTTTGAACTCGCTGTTCTACTTAGGAACTCACATTGAAAAAATAGCTGGATGGGTGCAAAAAGCCTGAGAACACAGTATGCTCTCCTTAGTACTGTGTGGGCCACGGGGAAACAGAAATCAAACTGTTCAGGAGGAGACTGAGTCCACACAATGTTATACTAATTCTTCTTTTGATTACATGACACTTTACAGAATATTTTGTAAAATCAGTGAAGTCATATTTTTTCCATCTCACATTCCAAAGTTTTTTAGTTGTGTAAAATATAGGTCTTTTTATTCTTTGTTCTAGATTTCCAAAGGGATGAATTTATTGGCTCTGTATGTTCAAAATTCTTACTTTAAACTCATAAATTTTCTTGAAACTTCTTGAAAAAAAAATCTTACACTGTAAATTGTTTAAACCACTAAGTCTTGTGTGAGAGCCCAGCAGTGGTGGCTTGAATTTAATTCTATGATTTTCCTCCTAAAATATTTAGCAAGTCTGGTCCTGCCCCACTTAAAAAGATCTGTTGTTCCAATGAAATGCAAATCTCTCAGATGTTTATAACACACATATAATAAAAATATTGACAGCTTCAAGTAATAAATTAGGAGCATCCTAAAGGCAGTAGCGTGTCCACTTTTGTACACTGCTGCAGAGTACTACAAAGCAAAAACACAGACTGTACTTGCCCACTAGTGGAGAAACAACATCTTAATTGTCAACTCCTTTTTAACTGCTCCTTCTGCCATGAATAAGACATAACTCTTTTATTCAGACATATTCATCAGCCAAAGATTATTTATTTGTTTATTTCTTGTGCTGGGCCTCATGCACGTTAGGCAAGTGCCCTATCACTCAGCTACACCCCTGCCCCCAAAACACTTTTTAAGGCTAGCTGGGGACTTTATTTCTTGAAAAGCCAATCATTCTCCAGTTGAGAAAAGTCATCTTTTACAACCCCAATCCATTACTTTTATCATAGTCTACCACCAAAATGCTGTCTCTAGTTTATTTATCAGTGAGTTACTAATAAGTAAGATCTATGTCTTGCTTATCTTTAGAATATCTTGCAGCACTAAGGATGCTTTGTGTAACACAAACATTTAATATCATTTGTTGAACTGTATAACCAAACAATGGAATTTTCTTGTTGTTTTTCTTTATCTGTTACAGCTATCATATCATTGTTTATCAGTGGCTCTTTCCTATTGGATCTACATAGCTTGAATTAAATAACCTTAAAAATAAACAAGCTATCACCTAAAACTCTGGGCCCCTTTTTGTTTTCATAGTGATTTTGGGGGGCTGTGTGGTATTTATGTTTTTTTTTAACAGGCTGATTTGTTTACATTTCTTGGCTTCATCAGGTCTGTCTCTGAAGTACAGAGAAACTATTTCTGGCTGTTCTGTTTCCCAAGGAAACCTTGCAATTTCTTTTAAGGTCACAGAATTCTATTACTTCTATGAGTCTACTTTGTGCCACCTAAGACTTTAAGTTATAAAACCCATTGTTTACTCAAAAGTCTGGAAATGGCATACAAGATATAATTAACTGCCTAAGACAAACAAACAGAAATAGATCTTCCCCTTAGAAAATAACCTATTGTTGGGCCATGTAAAATAATTTCATTGCACTGATGACTAGAACATTTTGGACCAGAAAAGCAGCTAGTTATAGCAGTAAATTAAAATATACGAAAACTTCAAGCCAAAAGCATCACATTGATAGGTTGAGTTCAAAGAGCAGGTCGACTCCCACCAGAAATAGAACAGACTCCCACCAGAAATAGAACAGAGATGCCTTCCATCACCACCCCTATTCCAAACTGTTCTGCATGCATGAGCCAGGGTAATTACACCACAGAAAGAATGAAGTTTGAGAAAATTATCTGCAAAGTTATATTCCTAGAACACACATCTGGAAAACCCACTAAAAATGAAATTCAACAAGGGGCTAGGTTGAGAATGTAAGAAATAAATAGTGTTTTATATATTAACAACATGGGAAAAGATTCTAATCCAGTAATAGGAAGATAGTTACTTACCTATACATTTAATAGAAAACAGTTATTGTCTATACTAAGTTCTAAAATGAGACATTAAAACATGTTTTAAGTAAAGAAAAAGATATTTCTTGTTCTTAAACTCAAAGACATATGGAAAGAAATTAGTAAATTCTTTCCTTAGATTTTGTAAATTTAAGGTATGGATTTTATCAGGTATGGTGATACAGGTCTGCAATCCCAGCATTCTGGGAGGCTGAGACAAAGGATTACAAGTATAAACTCAGCTTCAGCAATTTAGTGAGACCCAGTCTCAAAAAAACCAAACCAAAACCAAAACAAAAAGAGCTGGGGAAAGGCCCTGGATTCTATCTTCTGTACCTAGAATATCCCCTAAAAGCCTTGTGTGTTTAGAGGTGGGGCTTTTGAAAGTGATTGGATCATGGGATGCTATACTCATCACTGGATTCACCTACTAATGAGTTCAGCAGCTGAATGTGCTGTTAGGTGGAAGTAGGAGGTGGGTCACTGGGGCAGCACCAAAGGGTGTATTCTTACTTCTCTTTTCTCTGTTTCCTGGCCACCATGGGATGAGCAGTTTTCCTCCATCAGGCTCTGCCACCATGCCGTTTCTGACTGAGAGCCAGAGCCAAATTTTAAATTGTGGGTGTCTGGTATTTTGTCCCAGCGTCTGACACATGCAAGGTTCATGCAAGTTTTGATTTGACTATATGTGGTAGGCAGGAGGTGGGGTTAGCACTATCCTGTGACCTTCCCTACACAGTACTCCCTTGTTTCCTATCCAGTCTATGCTCCAGCAAGGCACAATCCAGCATGAAAAATACCACATATTAATGTTAATAGTTTACAACATCATGGGCCTGTATTGCTAGTTCTGCAGTGCCATGGGTTGGACACAGCTGACACAGCATATGAATTCATTTATATGAAAAGACCAGGAAGGCAAATCTACAGAGACTGAAAGCAGATTGCTGGTTATCTAGGCTTAGATGCAGTAATGGAGACTGAATGCTAATGGTCATGAGGAATCTTTTTGGAGAGATGGACATGTTCTATAACTGGAGTGTGACAACTTCTGTATAACTTCAAGTTTACTAAAAGTCATTGCATTGACCCTTTAAATGCATGCATTTTACAGTATATAAATTATACTCAATAAAGTTATTGGGGGGAAAAAGCCAGCACTCTAGGAGGCTGAGGTTGGAAGATTATTAAGCTGGAGTCTAGCCTAGACACTTTAATGAAACCCTGTCTCAAAATAAAATATAAAATTGAGATAGGAATGTAGCTCAGTGTGAAGGCCCTGGGTTCAATCCTGAGTATCATTAAATAAATAAATAAATAAACATAGTAATATTCTTTTGCATTATTTTGTTTTTGTTTTTGAGACAAGGTCTCATATGTAATTTAGGCTGGCTTGGAACTTGAGGCAATCCTCTTGCTTCAGCCTCCTGAGTGATGGGATTACAGGCATGTGCCACCATGTCTTCTGTATTATTAAAGCTACTGCTTTATACTTCTATTTCCATGAGTTGGAAAAAAAAATGGGAAGACTTAAACTAGAACATTTAATATCTTTATTTTAACAGAAAAAAATTATAAAAATACTATATATTTAGGAAAAGAACATCTTTGCTTAAACCACAAATCTGAGAAATAGATTATGCAATACATTTTGTTATAAATACCTATTCCTTCATAAACCTGACTGATGAAAAAGAAACCTACTTAAGAGCAAAAGGCATTAGTTTTACAGTTCCTATTAAAGAATCTTTCTTGAACATCATCTATGTGATTATCCATCCTTCAGAGAGCTGAATTCATTCAGTTGTTCTCTCAATAAATTTACACATTTTAGAACTTTAAGGCACCTCAGATATATAGTCAAAGACAACTTAAATTTCTTCTCACAGTAAATTCTTAGTCTGGATTACTTAATGCCTTAGGGTTTTTAGGCTCTCTTCTCCTATGGTCTTTCCCTAGCCCCCCTTCCTGTCCTTTTTCTTTCCATTCTGGCTTATTCTCTTGTTCCCTACAAATTCTGGCATCTACCCCTTTCTTAGTCACCTGCTAGCTTCATCTCAACAGTCAGCCCTTTCCTGGGGGAATTTGCCCTGCTGTTTACCAGACTTGGCCAGCTCCTTGATTCCACAATTCTACCACCCACTACCACTCCAATTCAACACATCAGCATTTTCAAATCAAAATTCCTTTTAAAGATTCCTTATAGCCCTACACTTACAAGCAAAGAAATTCACTTCCTTTTCTGGTAAATTTACCACATCCACAATCACTACAATAAATGCATTTGACTAAGTAGGACAAAAGTAGATGGAGAGGGTGTGAGAAGAGTAAAAGAATAAATTTGCATTAGCGAGACAAATAGAGCAAACAGCATTGTTGGCAAAGGTGGGAAAACATTTTCTTGTACGCTACTGGTACAATGGAAACCCAGTGGGTACTAGGTCTTATCTGTTAATTTTTTCCCCTATTACTGGGGATTGAACCTGGCCACGTGCATGTTAAGCAAGTTGTTATACCACTGAGCTATACTCCCAGTCTTTTATTTTCAGACAGGATCTCGCTAAGTTGTCCAGGTTGGCTTTGAACTTGTGATCCTCCTGCCTCAGCCTCCCAAGTACCTGGGTTACATGTAGCTCAGTTATACCCTAAACTTTAATGCCAGCATATTGTTGGATACAGTTAAATCCATTTTCTACCATTATATTAGAAAATTACTTGAGCCAATACCCAACAATATCTCTACATCATGACATTCACTGTATTATTTGAACTGTATAGTAAACTCACTAAGCTTTATGTTCCTAACAGGCAGGAGATAAATCTGTTTTGTTCACTGCAATATACCCAGTTCCTTGAGCAATGCCAAGCACAGAGGAGGTGTTCAATAAGATTTGAGTGAATAAATGAATGATAGAGTACTGGGAGCTAATTTATCCCTGGATCTCCACTGATGCTTTTAGCAAGCAAAGAGGGAATTTTTCATTTGGAGTGGCTAGGTTTTACTGAGTTCACTGGCCATTATGTATTACCAGGTATTATGAGCTGTTTGTCAAATACATTTTGCTGACCATCAGGGCAATGAGATTTGAATACTCATTGCAAACTAGTAACAAAACAATTGTGCTACTACTCTTGAAGCAAGCATCATGCCTATATTAGTAGAAAGGATTCTGGCTTTGCTGAGTAACCATAGGTAGGCCAGACTTTATTTCTTCAATTCAACTATTATTAAAAATCCATCATTACTATACTTTTTATGTTTGTCTGTTTTGTATTAGTAAATATAAAAAACTTAATCTTCAGAGTAGTAATTTAAGACTGAAATGTCCAAGAGTAAAATATTCATTTTTGCCACAGGGCCCTTCAAGTTATATAATTTGGCCTTACATGATACACAGCTTTTCAGCGATGGAGGAAATCACGAAAGAAAAATACTGGTCATACAGAGGTTGTGATAAAATGACCTTTCAAAGGCTTGAAATGACATTGCATCATAAAGACACACGAGGGCACTCTAATCAACGAGCAAGGAGAAACACAGAAAAGAGGGAAATCAGGTTGACATTTTAACGATCATATTGCATCAAGGACTGGTAAAAATCTAAATGCTTGTAATTTATCGCAAGAGATGTTTTGTTCTTGATCCAGATTCTAGGAAGCAAATGAATTGTGCAGCTCTGTAAACTGGAGAAAAAGAATGCAACACCCTTGGATTCATGGTGATGACTAACCACACATCCCTTTCTAAAGATTTATTAAAGTGACCTTGGGGCAGGATTTACCCCTTTCAGGCAAAGATCTTCCATATAATATATAACTGCATTTGATGATCTCCGTGTCCTCCACTGGGAGTAAGCCATGAATTTGTTTCTTTGCTCCATCTGTTTTCCCGGGAGTACACTAATGATAAGTTAAAAATTTACACCAGTAGAAATGTAACAGATTGGCAAGGAGCACACACAATTGAACAATATATTTCATGGCTTTCTCAAGTTTTTAAATTTGTACATACAACTACAGCATAACATTTCCTCTGTCAAATCAATAAACATAGTATAATATAGACTTAAATGACTTTCTTTCAGGTCTTTAACAAGAGTAACAATAGCTCTCTGCAAAGAGTCCCAGACACTGAGGCAATCAGCCTCATTCACAAAAGATTACCATTAATCTTAAAGTCACAAATTTGTGCTTCAGCAAAACTATAAATAATTCCATTGTCATAGAGCTTTGGGGTCAGATGTAATACTTAAAAAGGAAACTTTGAACACTAAGGGTATACTGTGGTTGCATAATGAAACTTTGTTGACTGGGTAAGCTAGAAGGTTTCCTCCGTCTCTGGAACTCTCTGGAACACGCTGCTTTCTTGACCTTACTATTTCGCTCAGG
Source organism: Cuniculus paca (assembly GCA_004365215.1). Taxonomy (NCBI): domain Eukaryota; kingdom Metazoa; phylum Chordata; class Mammalia; order Rodentia; family Cuniculidae; genus Cuniculus; species Cuniculus paca. The sequence goes on from RJWT010018354.1 coordinate 18,147, forward strand.
TTAATCGTCATATGTTTGAATGACTAGATTTCTGGTCACGATGTTTGAAATTCACTTAGCATCAGTGTACTTAGTAATTTTTGTTTGATGATCTTTTGAACTCTATATAGTTTCTTTCCTATACTGGCTATCAGGGTGTACCCATTTAGGCTCAATCTACATGCATACCCAGCCAAGATCTAAAGTGTGGTAATTTAGAAGAGACATCTCCAATTTTCTTGTTCTAAAATGATTCTAATTGGAAATACTAAATGAACTGTCTTGCCTGAATACTGTCAAATAAACCTGCCTGAATATTGCATATTATAAACTTTAGGCAGTCATTAAAATCATTTAGTTGGTATCTAAGAAAGAACTAACCAAATATTTTATTTGATAGTCATTGTCTTTGTGTGGGATTGTATAGGTGTGTGAAAAGCCACCAACAAAGTTATGTGCAAAGTTAGAGAACTATAAATGGTATCATGGAAGCTAAATTTGAATAATATAAAAATGTCTAATTTTAGTCAGGCACAGTGGTACATGACTGTAATCCCAGTGCTCAGAACGCTGAGGCAGGAGGATCACTGCAAGTTTGAGGCCAGCCTAGGCTACACAGTAAGTTCAACGTTAGCCTGAACTACATAATGACACCCTGTCTCAAAAAGCGAAACAACGCTAGCCTGAACTACATAATGACACCCTGTCTCAAAAAGTGAAACAAACCAAAAATAAATAAATAAATAAATAAAGTCTAATTTTGCCCAACTGGTATGATCTGACATGAGT
>RJWT010018355.1:0-18901 GCA_004365215.1 Cuniculus paca
CTCCCTTCCTTCTGAAACAGTCTCACTATGTAATCCAGGCTGGCTTCAAACTCACCATGCCTCAAACTCACTTGCCTCAGTCTCCCAAGTGCTGCCATCATCCAGCATAAGCTTTTCTGCTTCCTCTTATGGTTACCAGGGATTGATCCCCAGGGTCTTTGCACTGAACTGCCTCTTCAGCCAGATTAGTTTTTCTTTTTTTTTTTTTTTTTTTTTTTTTTGCGGCACCGGGGATTGAACTCATGACCTCACACTTGCCAGGCAGGTGCTTAGGCCACTGAGCTAGATCCCCAGCCCTTGTCTTTTTGAGACAGGGTCTCACTATGCTGTTCATGCTGGCCTTGAGCTCACTTTGTAGCCCAGGATGGTCTCAAACTCACAACGATCCTCTTGTCTCAGCCTCCCGAGTGCTGGGATTACAGGCGTGAGCCACCATGCCCAGCTCTAGCTTTTCTTTTGAGACGGGGTCTCGCTATGTCTCTTAAGTTGCACAGGCTGCACTCCCACTTGCAATCCTCTTGCCTCCCGGAGTACTGGGATTATAAGCTTGTGCCACTAAGCCCACCTTGAATAATAATTTTTAAGAGGGCAAAGTCAGTTCTGAGTCTAAAAAGTCCCCAAAAGCACCTCAATAAATAAGTATTTCATTTTAAAACATATGTCTGGCTAAGTTGTTTAAACACTTTAAACAACTAATTTAAAAAAACACTAACAACTAATTAAAAAAAACTACAACCTAAGCTTTTACCATATTTAAGATTAAGTACAAAATAATTCTCGGCTGGGGATGCAGATCAGTGGTAGTGTACTGGGTTCAATCCCCAGTACCACCGAATAAATGAGTAAACAAATCCTCATGCTATTCACTTGCTAAATTTTTGTGGACTGCTACCATGTTTGAGATGAACCTGGGCTACAAAGTCAGTTTAAGGTGGCCTGAACTACAAAGTGAGACTGTCTCAAAAAAACCCAAAAAAATATTTACACAGTATTAGTATTTCACAGAATCCCTCCCTTGCCTCAACATATCTCTCGGGATCTACTGTGCTTTACCTGTCATTGCATCAGGTGCATCAGTGTTGCTGCCACATTGAATGAGTCTGGCTGCAAAGCTGTTTTCATCAAATGACGTCCCGTTTACCACAGGGAGGTCCTCGAATGGGTTTACAGACTGGTCCGAAGTCACCGTGATGTACTGTACCGCAAGCCACAGAGCTGTGCTGCCTTCGTGGTCTTTCAGTTCTAAATCTAATCTGAAATAAGGGAGCAATGTGAATAGCAAATATAATCTTCCAACACTGTACTGCTAATAGCCTCACTTTTTCTCTCTACGTGTTTTGAATTTTTATTTTACTTATTAAGATTTATAACACTACAAGATGTTTTAAAAGAATTTTTCACTCACAATACCACCCTTACAACTGCTTTTTCATTTCTCCATGTCGCCCTACGTACTGTTTACACTGCAGCAGCTGATTAAACACATATTCGTTCCTGGCCATGATGGACAAGTGTAAAGGTGTCCTGCAGGATAAAAAGAAAAGGTATCCATTCAGATTACTCATAGCAGGAGGTGGCAAGAATCCTAGGTAAAATCACCACCCACAAGGAACTCCACATTTCTACAGCAAGAAGTTCTCCAAAACCATGACCAAGGATCAAAACAGAATAGATATTACGGTTTGCATCTAGATGTTCCCTCAAAGTCTCATGGGCTGAGAGGCAAGGCTTTGGAAAGTGACTGGATTATAGGCTTTATAGCTGACTTGTAGTTAGAAGGTGGGGTCTTGTCAGAAGAGGCCAGGTCACTGGGGCATGACCTAGAGGGGTGTATTTTCCTTTTCAGCCCCTCCCTTAACTCTTTGCTTCCTGGCCACCAAGCCACAAACATCTCTCCTCCACCACGCCACTCCGCCTGCCATCCTGCCTTGGAGCCAGCCAACTATCGACTGAAACATGAGCCAAAATACACCTCTCATCCCTTCAGCTGTGGATACTGAGTACTTTGTCCCAGCTACCAGCAAAGTGACTAAGACGACAGATGTGCTTATCTGTTACCATTTGTTTAACTGCCAAAAAAGACAAGAATCAATAAAAGAAAGAAGTATAAAGTACTGTCCAAATGTTGCATAGGCTATTTTTAAGTAGTACTTTCTATCAAGGTATGCATATTCTCCCTCCTATCCTATACCAATTCTGAATGGAAATTTTGAAGCCGGGCATAGTGGTGCATGTTTGTAATCCCAGCACTCAGGAGGCTGAGCCAGGAGGATCGTTGCAAATTCAAGACCAGCCTGGGCTACAAAGTGAGCTTAAGGCCAGCCTGAACTGCAGAGCGAGACCCTGTCTCAAAAAGACAGAAAAAAAAAAAGAGAAATTTTTTTCTTCCTTCCCCATAATTTTCTATTACACTCACAGAAGAGAAGGAATGGGTGAGAAAGACGAAGGGATTAATTAACCCCTCTGCACTGCTTTTATTTAACTTAAGTGCTCTTAAGAAGACTGCCACGGCAGCCAGAGTCAAGGCTGGCATCTACCTAACAATCAGACTGCCAGAATTTACTGCAGCAGCAGAAAAGGAAAAAAAATGAAAGACTGTATAGGGACAATAAGGGTGCAATTATTTTGGGGAATAAGGTAATTATTACATGATATGGGATTCATGAATATCAATCTTACTTCAGTACTTTACCAAATTCATTTTCCTATTCTAACAACAGAAATGTTTTTTTTTTGAGACAGGGTCTTGCTATGTAGTCCAGGCAGGCCTTAAGCTCACTTTGTAGCCCAGGCTGGATTAGAGCTTCCTAGAGCTCCTGCCTCAGACTCTGGAATGCTGGGTTACAGGCATATGCTGCTATGGCCAGCCTTCTTTTCTTTTTTTTTGAGAGTTTCTTTTTTTTTGGTTGGGCAGGGGCACCAAGGATTGAACTCACGACCTCACACTTAGCTTGAGCTGTTGAGCTAAATCCCTGGTCCTGACAGTTTCTACAGATATAAAACACTGAGTAGTTATGATGCTAAGTGAGTTTCATCCATGGCTGGGGATGCAGGTAGCTCAAGTGGCCTTTACGGCTACCCACACTGCTGTCCCCAAAACAGGAAGCCCTTTCTGAGATTCTAGACCACACAGAACCTCAACTAAATCCTGGGAGGGGGCAAAAGGAACATAAATACTGTCAAATATGCAAAGGGCTGTGCAACAGAAGAAGGTAGCAAGCTGTGTAGCTAAAGAGTGGTCTAAAGTGGGGGTATCTGCAAAGAACAATTGGCTTTATGACAGGGCGTTTTTTCATAATTACACCTCACAGAAATGCTGAAGAAGATCCCATTGGAAGAGTTGACCAGATGACCACTCTGATTCTATCCAACATAAAGATGATAGATGACTTAGAAATTCAAAGACTGGTGCTGGGCGTGGTGGCTCACACCTGTAATCCCAGCACTCAGGAGGCTGAGACTGGAGGATCACTGTGAGTTTGAGACCAGCCTGGGCAACAAAGTGAGCTCAAGGCCACAAAGTGAGCTCAAGGCCAGCCTGAATGGCATAGTGAGACCCTGTCTCAAAAAGACAAGGGCCGGGGATCTAGCTCAGTGGCCTAAGTGCCTGCCTGGCAAGCACGAGGTCAAGTCCAATCCCGGTACCGCCAAAAAAAAAAAAAAAAGAAAGAATTTCAAAGATTTCAGTTTGCCAGGATGGAAATGTTTTAACTGTGACATTTACTTGCATGACACATAAATGTCTGTGACTTCAATAAACATCAGAATGAATTAATGCAAATACCCTGTACAGCATTTATGTGCCACCATGAAATACCCTTCTCAACTTAGAGGTAAAGGTCACACAGTCTCTCAGTCCCCAACTTACCTGCCCTTGCTGTCCTGCATGTTGGAGTTGGCACCAGCCTGCAGAAGAGCCTGTGCAATCTGTGCCATCTCAGACATCATCTCTGCCGAGTGTTTCTTTGAACTGTACAACGCCACAAGGTGTAATGGTGTCTCCTGAGCCCCCAGTGTAGCTGCATTGACAAGGGCCCCATTCTTAATAAGGAAAGTAGAAGTGAAGACATCTCCTTGAAAAGAAATAACAAAACACAGTAATACATGACAACAGTCAGGACAAGCCATTTTGGCTTTCCTCAAAAGGAAGTAGCTGATACCTACAAATAAGAAAAACTGAGTGTGTCTGAAGGAATTTCCTGGGACACCTGCAAGTGGAAATTCGTCACTGAGATCATGGAAGTACAAACTCCAATCAAAAGGTTCTTTGTCCAGTTTTGGATTACTGGTCCTGCCTCCTCACCTCAATAACTCTTCACTGCTTAAGAATACAAGTCATCCAGGCTGGATGTGGTGGTGCATGCCTGTAATCCCAGTTACTCAGGAGGCTGAGGGAAAAGAATTACAAGTTTGAGGCCAGGTTGGACAACTTAATGAAACCCTGTCTTAACACAAAAAGGACTGATTACTCCCTGGCTTCAATTCCTAGTACTGGGGGCAAGGGGTCTTTTATCCTTCAGAGGCATTTTCCAGTCATCTCAAAAAGGGCTTCCAAGATTCTCTCCAGCACAATTTTTCTCTCTAACTCTCTCTGTCTCCCATTTCCTGGTCACAGGGGGACAACAAGGGATTCTCTGTGAATCCCTTCCCATACCTTAATACTTGAAGTATTTAGGTATAAGAGTCTATATAGGACTATCTGTAAATTCCAAATTAAGACTGAGTAACTTACATAAAATCATTTAATAATTTAATTTACCATCTTTGACTATTTCTCTGTATGATGAAAAAAACGACTTTCAAATGTTGATAAAAGAACAAGAACTGGGATTCACCAAGAAGTGAGCCCTCCCTGTGCACCAGCACTGTGTGCAGGCTGCCACCAGAACGGCGACAGCCAGACCCCGGTCCCACTAATATATGGTTGAGTTCAGAACTAAGCAATGAGTGACAATTTAGAATTAAAAATGCTTGTGTAAAACCAGGGAAAGTATACTTGTCAAGTCAGCTTTGAGGATAACAAAGATTAATTAAATTTGCTCTAAGATTAAAATTCAACATTCCTTGGCTTTATTTCTATTTATAGTTTAAAACATAAAACACACTAGCTATACATAAAGTGATGTTTTGTAAGAAAATAAGGAAACAAAAACAAAGCATCAAAGATAATGAACAGAGAAAGCTTCTAGTAACAAATGTTCTGTGCCATTCCACTCAGGCTATTGCACTCAGTAGCCTCTAGATGACATAAATCAGCTCCCACGCAGAAAGGAGACAGGGACGAGACAGACAGACAGACAGGTACCTATGTCTGGGTGTATATTCTGTACCTACTTGTGTCTTCTTAGGCTCTGAGGAGATGGCTGGATAGAAAATGAATTAACTGCTCAGGGCCACTGTGCTCCACTTCGACAACATGGCTCTAATTTCAGTCAATTTACACTATCAGATAACTTTAGACAGCTCTTACCGGCCCTTTCTCCTAAAATACTTTTATTTTTCTATTTCCATTTTTTAAATGAGAAAATGTATATGTAGTATACCACACATACAACAAAGTGGGTAATGCTGCACACAGAAATAAGGATGCAGTTACAGGAAAAATATCTACAAATGGCTGGATTAGGACAGAAGGCATAATAAACATTTCATATTGTAAGCCTTAAGAAAACAGATTTTAGATCAGATTTACTTCATTAGTAACATTCAAAGGTAAAGTTTTCTTACTCATAATTATATATTTTTATATATCTCACACAAAAAAAGCTTTTTGGAAATTATTAGAAATTGAAAATTGTTAAAACTGGAGTGTTGGTACACACATGTAATTGCAATTTAGGAAGTTGAGGCAGAAAGGTCACAAGTTTGAGGCCAGTACTGGCAATTTAGTGAGACCCCTATTTCAAAATTAAAAAGGGAAGGAAAGAAGGAAGGAAGGAAGGGAGGGAGGGAGAGAAGGAAGGGAAGGGGAGGGAAGGGGAGGGAAGGGGAGGGGAGGAAGAGATGAAAGAGAAGAAATTGAAAATTGTTGACGTTACACATAAAAGCAAAACAGTCCAGAAGATAAAAAGCTAGAGGAAAGAGACAACCAACATCAAAACTGCAGAACAAAAACAGGAAATGGAAAATAAAATAAGTACCACTTAAAAGATTTCTGGCAATAAGAAAATGTGTAATACATTTTAAAAAGATTTCCAATAAAAATAGTTAAAGCTGGAGGTACAGCTCATAGTAGAGCATATGTTTAGCATGCTTGAGTCCTTGGGTTCAATCTTTGGCACAAAAAACATAAATAAAAATAAATAAATAAAACAAAAAACCTGCTTGGTGCTTAAAAGTTCCTGTTATTCATCACCTCATTCGCCAACAATGCCAAACAAATGAGGCATTACTATAGTAACTTCTCAGGGCAGGGGATTTAGCTCAGTGGCCTAAGCTCCTGCCTGGCAAGCATGAGGTCCTGAGTTCAATCCCTGGTATCACAAAATAAAAAAAAAAGTTTGGTTTATAGTGATTTCTCCACATAAAAATATTCTTATAAAACAGTTAAGTTTTTATTTTGTCTCTGTTTTTGTTTTTTTGAGGCAGGGTTTCACTATGTAGTTCAGGCAGGCCTTGAACTCATGGTGATCCTCTTGCCTCAGCTTCCCAAGTGCTGGGATTACAGGCATGCGCCATCATGCTGGATAAAAGTTTAAAATTTTTAAATCCACATATAATTTTTCTTTCAATATAGCTTGCTGACAGAAATTTTATTAAGCGCATGGCCAGGAAACTTCATTATTTGATGAATACAAACCAGCTAGGTGTACTTCTACGATCCCAGCTACTCAGGACACTAAGGCAGAAGGAGCACAAGCTTGTGGCCAGCCTGGACAACTTAATGAGATCCACCTCAAAATAAAATTTTAAAAAGGTTAGGGATATGGTTCAGTGCTTGCCCAGCATGCATGAGGCCCTGAGTTCAATCGCTAGTACCACTAAAAGAATAACACTATGTTATATGCTCTTCCAATAGATGGCACTGTTTTCACATTTACTAAAAACAACTGGACAACAGCATCCTATTTAAGAGGTTGGAGATGTTGCTCAGTGGTAGAGCACTTGATTAGCAAGCGCAAGGCCATGGGTTCAATCCCCAGTATCACAAAAACAAAACAACGACGAGGGCAAATAAAACGATGAGAGACACTCAGTGACTGGTGTTATTACAGTTTTTTTTTTAAGTAGAAAAATTACATTTTTTATGAAACTAAGGCTACATTTTGCCCAGATTAGGTTAATTAAAGAGATGCCAACTATTTGGTTATAAGCATGCCTCCTGTAGACTCAAAGACATAGGATGCACACTGCATTCTTTTGAAGACTGATATACTCAATTAGTAGTATAATCACTATTTGGTTATAGATTCTACTTTATACCCATACATTAAAGACCTTCCTTCACTCCTATCACAATTAATTTAAAGTAAGGTTAACAGTTAAACTTAGTGCATTATTCAATTTAATCATCTGAGCAGGTCAATAGACTGACAGCAAGTTGAAGGAGGAAAAAAATAAAAACGTGCCTACAAGAATTGGATCTGGTTTGGACAAATAACAAAAGCTGGGCAAGTGTAAAATAAAAGCCAGCAAGTTGACTTCACCAGTCAACTGTCTGCCACCATAGCTGCAATACTTAACACTCTTCTACCCTAATCACAACTCAGTAAAGTAGAAATCATTACCACTTCACAGATGACAAAAAGAAGACTCAGTGTAGTCAAATGATTGTCTACAGAGTAAATGGGTGAGCCAGGATTCAAACTTTGCCATCTCCACTCTGCAAAGCCAGTGCTCTGTCTACTTCACCCTGCCACTCTCCAAAATTAGCAACAATCAAGTTAATTATGTCCATACTGTAACCCACATGATGTAGACAATTCATAAATTCAAAGTCAAAGATTAAATCATTTGAAAATAAGTATCAAAAATGTATCACCAATTCTTGGCAATTCTGGTAACTAAGCAATCACAAAATATTTAATAAACAATTTCAGCAAACATAACAATTTAACTCCCTGAGAGTAAAGGGACATAATTCTCAAATTGTTTCTTTCAATTAACAAGTATGTTTGTTTCCAAAATAAACATCCTCGGCCACTAAACAGTATGGGAAAGAACAATTCCCTGGGTGGTAGCAACTTTCCCCACAGAACATACAACCAGCACTGAGCACCCAGTGACTGCAAAGTGCAGCATGGTGCTTGGGAAAATGGCATCTGCTCTTGATGCCAACATGCTCTAAGGATTTCCTACCCAATAATGAACAAAATTTTCCTTTCTACCAGACAACAAACTTAATACTTTTTTTGTTGTTATTTTGTTTTGTTTTTTTCATGGTCTTTTTGAGACGGGGTTTTGCTATGCAGTTCAGGCTGGCTTTGAGCTCACTTTGTAGCCCAGGTTGGCTGTGAACTCACAGCAATCCTCCTGCCTCAGCTTCCCGAGAGCTGGGATTATAGGTGTGCACCACCATACCTGGCTTAAGCTCAATACTTTTAACATATGGCTTAGAAGAGTATATTAAAACCTTTGTCTACAAAGGACAAAGCCGCAGCTACAACAAAACCAACAATTAAGTACAGTATTCCACCAACAAAGAGCAACTTGTGAAAGGCAAGGATATCAGAGACAGCAACAGAATTATAATGCATAATCAGAAAGCTATAAATAAATATGGTTAAGATGTAGTGAAGAAAAAAAGGAAGATGTGGTAAGCCAGTATATTCAGGTTTTGCTGTCCATAAGTAAAGTGGCCATGGCAAAATGTTTCATCAAGTCAACTACCTCTCTACAAAAAGAAGGTTTTCACATTTTTGAAAGGTTTCACTCCATATAAGAATTCCACTTCTCCATTCTTACTCTGCCAAAAATGACCACAGCAATGGTGGTCGGGCATGGTGTTGCACGCCTATAATCCCAGCATTCAGGAGGCTCAGGGAGAAGGTCAAGGCCAGCCTGCACTACAACGTGAGACCCTGTCTCAAAAAAATGGAGAAAAAAACAAAAACAACAAAAAAACACCACAGCAGAGCAAAGTTAAACAAGATTCATTTGAGATGTATGAATTAATCAGGCCACAGGAAAAACAAAACAAAAAAAACTGGCCTTTTATTTTTCCAACTTGAAAAGTTAATTCAGGGGTGGGGATGTAGCTCAGTAGTAGGAAGAGTGCTTGTCTAACCTTCACAAGGCCCTGGATTGGTCTCTAGCACAGCCAAAAAGTTCATTCAAACCGAACTATCACTCTGTTATGTCAAAGACTAGTCTGTGAAAGAGGAAACACTGATTCCAAGAAAATACTTAAACTTGCATGGTTTTGACACTTTTCTTACATATTCAAGCTAAGATAAAAAAAAAAGTTAAGTCTTCCTAGCATAATACTTAGAAAAGTGATAATTAATGAGCAAGTAAAGGTATCAAATGCTTACACATAAAAGGTACTTCTTCTCAAAGGCCATCTTCCTATCTTTCTTCCTCAGGCCCTGTTGACACTATGAACAGCCAAACTAACAAGCACAGGCAACAGGTCTTCAGTCCTTCCTCTGACCCAATGACCACAAATTCTAAGTCACACAGCCTACAAGTATAGACTTGAGATGCCTTTGGGAATTTCTGGAACTGAGTCAGAAAGCCTTCAAAACCACATGGATAAAAAATATTGCCTGCAGAAAAAAATGTAAGATACATTTCTTCCTACCTCTTTGGATTCCTTTATGTAACAAGCTCCAGCCATTCTTGTCTACCATATCTACATCCGCTTTATGACTAACCAGCGTGGTGGCAATACTCTCTAGTCGTCGTGAAAGTGCTAGATCTAATGCAAGATCTCCGTTATGATCCACTTCATTCAGTTTCCCTGGGAGCTGCGAAGATAGGGTTGTAAGTCAACACTGAGTAGCAAATATAACCTGTTTTAATGTCTCTCACCTTGACCTTGGAAGCCAGGTACTGCTCAATCAACTATTTAAAAATGTGGAAGTAGCTTTCAAACTGGGCAAGGGACTGACTAGAAGAATACTGAGCAGCAGAATAGAAGCCCAGATTTCCTTGAGCAAGTCATTCATAGAAACATATATATTAAAAGATTGTGCTAGTCATGGCTCAGAAGGAATGAAAAGCATTGTACAGAAAAACTCAAGCATTCCAGTTTTGGATAAAGAAAAAAAAAAGAACAGTACCTGTGAATCCATTTCAATCAGATAAAGGAAGACCACATCTTCTCTTTCCACTTTGATAGCTTTATGTAACGGATATTCTGTCTTGGATTTGATCATTTTGTATAACAACTGAGCACTCATGCTACTAAAGTCCTCCTTTCGTAAATCATCCTAGTGATTACAAACACAATGAAAAGCAAAACAAAGTATTATCAATAACAACTGTCATTTATTCAACCTCAAGCATATGAATGTCAGGTATTACTTTAAAGGCTTACCATTTCTCAAGGAAGTCAATTCTCACAAAAACCCTATAAAGTAAGTCCTATTATCATCTTCATTTCCCAGAAGACAGTAAAGCACACAGAGGCTAAATAACTTGTACAAGTTCAGATACAACTGAATAGCTGAGCTAGGATCTGGAAAAAAGAGGCCTATCTCCTGTGCTTGCACTCTATGACAGCACCAGAGTCTCTCAGTAAGACAGGACAGCAAGAGCACCAGTGACATTCAATAAGAAGCAAGCTAAGCAGGAGCCCTCCCACAGCCTACCAAGGTGGCAATTACAAAATTACTCAGAACTTCCACAAACAACTCTCCACTGAAACACAGCTGTCTCTCCTATTGATCTCTTTATTTCTACCTACCAACAGAGGTTACCATTCCTGTTTCAATTCTCTTCTCCTTTTTTTAGTTTTTTGAGACAATATCTCACTATGTAGTTCAGGCTGGCCTTAAACTCACTATGTAGCCCAGGCTGACCCAACCAACTTGAAATCCTCCTGCCTCAGCCTCACCAATACTTGAGATCACAGGTGAGTGCTACCACACCCATGTCCTATTTCAATTCTTTAAATGTCAGTTCTTTTAGACATCTTTTCTGAAACACTAAGATTCTTTCCACAACATTGTTGGATACCAAACAATTCACAGAAGCTAACATAGAAACATAGCCCTGGGCAGGTGTGACGGGGAACACCTAAAATCCCATGCTAAGGTAGGAGGATTGCTAAAGTTGGAGCTACACAGTGAGTTCAGGGCCAGCCTGAACTACATAGTGAGATCCTGTCTCAAAAAAACAAATAAAAAATTAATAAAATAAAAACATCCCTGATTTTTTAAAAATGTAAAACAACAAAACAAAGAAATGTAAAATTGATCTGTTTAATAAAAGCTACTAAGAAAGGCAAATCTAAGTTTAACTGTGTCTCCAGCTGAAAAAGAAAGCAGGAAGACACTGTGAAATGACACTGCTAAGTACCAAGGTCTGCTTGGCACACAGCAGCATCTTACTTCTACAGCCTGGTTGCAGCATCCTCAGAAGAAAGAGGAAGGCAGGTAAAACCTCCTTCCAATCTTGTTTCTGAACGAGAACTACCTTCTGTCCCTCTCCTCTGAAACCACAGAACCAGTGGACTTTCAGAACTGAAAAAAGTCTCATAGATCATCTAACTCAACTACTTATTCTTCAACACTGTAACAAGAGAAAGCTGGGTACAAGGGAGGTGACTGCCCACAGAACCAGGTCTCACACCTCAGCCTTCCAACCACCCACGAGAGGGCTTCAACCGCATGCTTCAATCTATCACTCACCCAGTGACTTGCAATAATTTCTGCACAGTAGTTCATCAGTGTGCTGGCATTTAGTTCCTCTGCAGTCTGATAGAAGCGAATGCAGTTCCTAACATTCACCAGAGACATAACGCCCTTCTCACATCTATAAGAGAACATTAATGATGCAAATATTATTAAGACAAATATATTCATAAGTGAACAAATGAAAGCAATAATCTGTGTACTGGCTTGCTATGGTACAAGGTGTAAGGATTAAGCTATGTGGCTATACATAAATTATAGCTGGTTGCCCATATTTTAAAAGTACTAGGATTTCATTATGAGGTTATATTCGTTTCGTTTTGTTTTGTTTTGAGACAGGGTCTTGCCATGTAGCCTAGGCTGGCCTCAAACTCACAGTGTTCCTTCTGCCTCAGTCTCCCAAATGCTGGGATTATAGGCATGCACCACCATGCCTGGCCATTATGATATTATTTTGCGCAATTCTGGTAAAAATCAAATAACTTCCAAATAAACTTGTTAAGAATAATACTTCCACTGCCTTAAAAGTAATCACATGAAATCTGCCAATCATACACACAGGTTACTGATTTTATTTTTTCAAGAGTAGGAAGAATTTATTGAAAGAAAGCTTCTATCGAAGAGGGACAGAAGGAGGTCCAGAAAGTGGGTTGCCCACCAACCTCACTTCTCAAGGGTGTTTTATTGAGCAAAGCCACAAGGAAGGTAAGTTCAAGGTGGGACAAAATTACAGTTAACTAATACGGTTACAAGTGTAGTTGTTTAGGTAATAGTGATCCAATTGGAAATCACAAGGTGGCAAATGGTAATTTTAAAATCTAACACAATGACACACTGACTTTAGGCTTTTGATAATTAACCACGTGGAACACATCCATATTCCTATCAGCACAACTCAATAAATTATTGCCTTCATAAAAGTCCCCCCAAAAGGCAAATCTGTATGGTATATAAACTGTAACTCAATATACAAAGTCGTATTTTAAAAGCCCATCCAAAATATCTATAAAATATAGAAACAATTAAGAGTCAGATCATAGTATGCCAAGAAGAGAAAAACTGGCTACAGTGTATATCCCCACAAAGCCAGGGAACGAGACTCAAGATTTAAGAAACACTACATCAGGGAAGGGAACAGGGACTACCTCAGGGAAGAGAGAACTGCACACAGGCAAACAGGCCACTGACAGCACAAAGCAGACGCCACATCCTAGCTGAGAAGACGTGGCAACTGCAAAGATCCAGGCTTCCTTTACTCCGGAATTGCTGGATACCTGAGTGAGCCTCCCACTAATTAGGCATGTAGGCAAAGAAGCCCATGGCGTGGTTCTTCAGCTCTGCTGCTTCCGTATCTCCCTGCAAATCAGATTCAATCACAGGAATGGCCACACAGGTTTGCTGTGTTATTTGGAATATTCCTTCACATCTCACTGTTGCTTTTGTCTTACAGTCTCCATCAAAACTCTTCTCTAATCACAAAGACAGAATTAGTGAAGTAAGAAAAATGAACTGCAAGGTAAGAAAGAACTGAGTTGAGATCCTCTGAATTTCAGGGGCCAAATTACTTGAACTCTCCATGTTTCTGTCTCATCTTCTCTTCTATAAAATAAACATGATACTGTGGTTCCAGTTTTTTTCTTTCTTTTTTTTTGTAGCACCAGGGATTGAAATCATGACCTTGTGCTTGCCAGGCAGGCGCATATGCCACTGGCCCTTGTCTTTTTGAGACAGGGTCTTACTATGCCATTTAGACTGGCCTTAAACTCACTTTGTAGCCTAGGCTGGTCTTGAACTTGAAACACTCCTCCTGCCTCAGCCTCCCGAGTGCTGGGGTTATAGGCATGCGCCACCAGGCCCAGCTTTCTTTTTTGTTTTTTTGAGATGGGGTTTTGCTATGTAGTTCAGGATGGCCTTGAATTCACTGTGTAGCCCAGGCTGGCCTCAAACTCAATTTCTCCTGCCTCAGCCTCCAGAGCGCTAGGACTATAGGTGTGTGGCACCATACCTGGCTTTTTTGTTTTTTAAGAGGAAGTAAAAACTATATTCAGCAGGGCCAGGGATTTAGCTCAGTGACGTAAGTGCCTGCCTGGCAAGTGCAAGGTCATGAGTTTGATCCCTGGTACCAAAACAAAACAAAACAACAAAAAAACACTGTATTCAGCATAGCATGAGGTACATAATAGGTAACCTCTTTTTCAGCCTCTCCCCTTCTGTAAGGCCTAAAATTCCTCTCCTAGGGAAAAACAGAAAAGGAGTATAAGAAAACTTCAAAATTTAATAACTAATATTAATGGATTCCAGTACTACCATAAATAACTTGCTAGTAGATAATTCCCAACCTTAGCATTTGACCTTTAGGTAAAAGAAGTGGAAAACAACCACTTCTCATCTCAGTGCAGATGAGAAGAGAAAGGAGGGACCTGAGAAAGACCTGGGGAGAACAAAGAACAAACTTTCAAAGCTCACAACTAAGATCTTAAACCAGGAGCAAGAATGCAGGCTTGGGGCTGGGGATTTAGCTCAGTGGCTAAATCGCCTGCCTGGCAAGTGCTAGGTCATGAGTTCAATCCCTGGTGCCGCAAAAAAAAAAAAAAAAAGAATGCAGGCTTGTGTCCTTTCTCTATCTAGCAGTTAATAGCAGGTACATACTTTATGCTAAGAAATGTGCATTTGTTTTGTTTCAACTAACATTGCTGACCTTGTGTAAAGAACCATCTCTCCCAGGACATTATTAAAATCAAGTTCAAAACAATGTAAGTTATTATAATAAGAAGAGTATAAGTTTCATGCAAAAGCATCTTTTTTTTTTTTTTTTTGTCTTTTTGAGACAGGGTCTCACTATGCAGTTCAGGCTGGCCTTGAGTTCACTTTGTAGCCCAGCTTGGTCTCGAACTCACACTGATCCTCCTGCCTCAGCCTCCCGAGTGCTGGGATCACAGGCATGCGCCACCAGGCCTGGCTAAAAGTATCATAAATATTCTTAAACCTCAGTTTTCTGTACTATTGGCTTCCCCAAACTCATACCACATCACAGCAGTGATTCACAAGGCTGCTCTGACCTTACCTACAAAATCAGATGACCTCAAGAAAAAAATCCTCTTTTCAGATATATGAAACTTTTACCACTTAAACAGACATATACATTCCTGCCACCCTAATATCCTAACACCAGGAAGCCTAACACACAGTATGATCTCGGGAAGTCACAACTCACACTTGTAGAAACACTTTACAAAACAATTGTACAGACAAATGCTGAGTGTCTGAAAAACCCTTTTCTTCAGTTTTACTGCCCAAAGACATGGCACAGAGAGATTCCAACATGTTTCATGAGGTCAGATTTTTTGTTAAACGTGGCAGACACTTCAGTTTCACTGCAGGATGCCATTTGCCATTTGGATAGGCTGTAAGGAGTAACTGACATGATTTACACAACTAAAAAACATGTAATCTTATTATATAAAAAGCATGCGGATGCACAAACACAATAAAACTGATTTTAAAAGTACAAATTAAGCATCGCACAAAACCCTGTTCAGTTTTCCAATCAATTCCTGTAAGTATACGAGAAACAAAAGAATTACTGAAAGAAAAAATAACTAAAGGAAACCAGGGTTGAGCTACAGATGACTTATTTTTTCTTTAATTTTGTATTTTCAAATGCCAATAAATATGTTTTATGCTTTTATCATCAAAAAATTACTATATTAACTCGTTTTTCCAAGTTAATTTTTATTTTGGTACTGGGAATTGAACTCAGGGCCTCACGCTTGACAGGCAGGTACTTGTGCCACTGTGCTGTATCCCCAGCCCTCCATGTCAATTTTTAAAAATAAGAGTATTTTCTTTTTTTTTTTTTGCAGCACTGGGGATTGAACTCACGACCTTGCGCTTGCCAGGCAGGCGCTTAGACCGCTGAGCTAGATCCCAAGCCCGAGTATTTTCTTGATAAACAAACAAACAAAAATCTTTCTTTTCAGTGAACTGATGATGGCATTCCAAAACCATTGAGATTCCTGCATTTAAAAAATGAGCAAAGTAGACATTTGTTAAGGGTTCTTTCATTTACTATCTCAAACATGTCATTTCTCCTTCTGACAGCAGTGGCCACTCTGACCCTTTTAATAGGCAACACTTGAAGCCACTCCAGGGTCTCTTCCATCCCAGCTCTTAAAAGTCTTGAGAGATAACAACTTAATACCCACATTTAACAGTTCATATTTGAGCATCTGGTAATGGTTATAAAGCCTAATCAGTCAACAAACAACATTTTAATTAAAGAATCCATTACATAATATAATTCTCTAAACTACACCAACCCTAGGGTATTTTTATCAAAGCAATTTAATTTGTAAGCAAGTCTGACATGGCCAATGAAAGAAACCACAGGACATCTGAAAAAAATTTAATATAAATTACACTCAATCTAATTAAAAGCAGCCCCAGTTCACTCTTGGATGATTAAAAAATTTACAAAATGAGCAAAAGAAAAGAGTTAATTGCAAGATTGCAACAGTAAAGTTAGCTTTCCTAATAACCTCATACTATTTTGATAATAAATACTCTGCTAAAAACCTATTCTACAGACCTTGGATGTTTTCTTAAAATTGGATTTAGGTATTAAAATGCACTCAAGAGCTCGCATCAATTAGGTTGTTGTAAGCTGTATACAAATTCACATGGGTGCACCACCAGCTGTCCCACAGGAAACAGCCCTCCAGTGAAAACAGCAAGCAGCTCTAGGCAGCGGGCTCTCGGCTCTCTCGGGCAAGGCAACACAGCAACAGGTGGAGCATCTCATGGGGGCTGGAACCAGTCCTTCACCCATCCATGAGAAAAGCCATTTCTTCATGCACCCAAGAAAGACCAAAGATCACTAAGTCAAAAGACACTCTTGTATCAACCAAGCTGACCACCAAGAGCCATATCTCCAACAGATGTTCAAGGACGTTTGCCTGACATTTCGTGTACGTTTTGTGTCCCCTAGTCCTAAAATGCCAACTTGGGAGAGCAACAGAGAAAATGTGCTATTAAAGACATAGCAAGCTATCTACTCAGGACCTAAAATGCAGTTACTTAAATGAAGTGAGATCTTAGAAACATTGGCTATAAAACTTACTGCTTAATTAATTGATCTAAACACTGACATAGTTTTTTTAAAAAGGTAAAATAAAATGTGAAAGAAAATAAAATGGAAGGAAAAACTGAGGGTTTGAACACTAGGTTGTATTATTTCAATTCAATGTATCAGTTTATACAATTATGTAATCTTGTCAGGGGTTTAGCTTAGCAGCTCAAGTGCCTGCCTGGTAAACGCTAGGTCATGAGTTCAATCCCCAGTACCAAACAAAACAAAACAAAACAAAACAAAACAAAACAACACAACAACTATGTAATCTCAGGTAAGAAACATGTGAAAGAAAATACCAAAAACGTACTGGCAAAATCTAGCTTACAAGGTTACAAAGAAAGGGAGATACCAGATTCTCTCCTTGCCATCATCTTTAATCTACTTAGGGGCACTAGGGATTGAACCCAGGGCCTTGCACATGCTAAGCAGGCGCTCTACCCCGAGCTACATCTTAACAAGAACACCTTGCAAAAGTTATTTACGTTAGCAGAAGAAGTTGTTTTCCCAGAGCTTAGCATAATTAAAGCTCAGCCACCACCATCTGAGGTGCTTGAATATATCTGCTGTGACTTGCCTCTCCCTAAGGAGCTGTAGTTGAAACCGATTTGCTAGTTTCATCAATTCAGTCAGGAACACATCGTCCTCTCTGAACTCCAATTCATCTGTATAGATCCAGCGAAGCATTGTCATTGTCACCTCAGGATTAGCATCTAGTAAAAAAAAAAATTAAGACAGAAAAGCTGAAAAAGCACTGGATAACTGCTCCCTTTGCCAGACTCCTAAAATTTGAGGCTAAAAAAGTAAATTATGGTAACACTCAACTCAGACAAATGTCCAACCATTAAAAATAGTGAGGAAGCAGTCTGGCCAGCATCTGACTCCATGAATATGTGAAGTTCTGCAAGGAGCTGAGAGTGGGGGAAATGAAACTATATATTTAAAGATGTAAATCAAATCAACCAGGAACAGTATTTAAAATGTAGACAAAAAGTTAACTTTCTAATAAAAACATCTTACAAATAAAAATGAAAAGATGGGCACTCAATGGATATATGTAGGTAAATTCATGAAGATAAGTAAAAATTATCAATAAACTTCTATTTATTTATTTATTTATTTATTTAATCTTTTTGAGACAGGGTCTCATTATGTGATTCAGGCTGGCCTTGAGCTCACTT
Source organism: Cuniculus paca (assembly GCA_004365215.1). Taxonomy (NCBI): domain Eukaryota; kingdom Metazoa; phylum Chordata; class Mammalia; order Rodentia; family Cuniculidae; genus Cuniculus; species Cuniculus paca. Next base: position 18,108 of record RJWT010018355.1, read on the forward strand.
TGTAGCCCAGGTTGGTCTCCAGCTTGCAACGATCTTCCTGCCTTGGCCTCCTGAGTGCTGGGATTACAGGAGTGTGCCACCACACCTGCCTATAAACTGCAATTTAAACTTGGCTCATTTTTTTTTGTCTCAGACTAGCAAAGAATTTTACAAATTCATAATCTGTCACACAGAAATTATACAAAGAGATTATTATCGTAAGAAAACAACTAGGGGAGTCTGGGAGATTGAAGCAGGAGGATTACAAATTCAAGTTCAGCTTGGACAACTTTAAAATAGATTCGCAACACAGAGAAACAAAAAGAAAGAGAAGAAAGGAAAGGGAAGGAGGAAGGAAGGAAGGAAGGAAGGAAGGAAGGAAGGAAGGAAGGGAGGGAGGGAGGAAGAAGGAAGGGAAGGGAAGGGAAGGGAAGGGAAGGGAAGGGAAGGGAAGGGAAACAACTGGATAAATACACATAAACACATATATTAACCCCTCAATGCCTCATGTTCTGTTTTTGGAACACATGGGTTTTTTTCCTTCAAATTCTTGTTCCTTGAAATTTTCTAGGTAACATATGAATTTCAAGCAAAAACTCAAAAAAAAAAACAAAAAAAAACCAAAAAACTGCAATCTTTGGCATGAATGGGTTAAGAAACTCAGATTGTCATTTTTTTTTTCCGGCAATACTGGCGATTGAACGCAAGCTTTGTGCACGCTAGGCAAGTGCTCTACCACTGAGCTGCATCACCACCACCCACTTCTTTTTTCTTATTTACAGAATCCCATTAAATTGCCCAGACTGGCCTTGAAC